>PVLC010015228.1:25223-37842 GCA_004027655.1 Graphiurus murinus
GGTTCGAGGCCAGCCTCAGCTACCTAGTGAGGCACTCTGCAACTTAGTGAGACTCGGTTTCAAAATAAAGAATAAAAAATAGGGCTGGGGGTATAGCTCGGAGGTAGAATGCCCCTGAGTTCAATCCCCAGTACCGAAAAAAAAAAAAAGTGGCATACAAATTGTAAGAACAGTGCAGTAACAAATATTTAACCTTTAGAGATAGGAAAAACTGAAATAAATATATTGTTAATAGAAGTTTTATAAGAAGAGTCACACTGGGTCAAATATTTTAAATCCTATTCTGTATTTTATAAATGTTTACAATACTATTTTTTGAATTAATTGTTTCCTACCTAAAAGATATAAAAGAAAACTAATTCAATGAATATATTGCCTACTTATAAGGCTAGCCTTGCCTTACTTGATGGAGAGTCAGAAATTCACAGGCTATGTCTAATGACTTTCTGAGGATGAATAGGCCTTCCAAGGACTATGCCTCTTCAACATAGCTACCTGACCAACCTTGTATAGAATGTTTTCTATCTTTGAAGATTCCTCATTTTTTTAACAGAGTAGTTATGTCAGATCTATTGCCTAGGCTTCAGAACGCAGCCAATTGCTGTGCTTTCCTGTTTTTCTTTTAAGATAAAATATGATATATTAGACCTTGGATGACAGAAATGAGGTCTTCCTTATCGTGGAGTAGGAATTTTCAAAATTTATCCTCAAAGTAATACAGTGTCAGACAAAATTGCCAGGACTCTTGGTTTAAAAGTTAAATTTAATTGAAACATGTGTCTTCTGATTTTTCTTTAAATCAATCAATAAATGGCCTGTTGTGCCTTAATTTAGTTTAAATAAATAAGAAACAAGTTTAACCTTACTTCAGAACTGATTTTTTTAACATTTTGTACCCTGAAATTACATTCTGTTTTGACTGCCAGCTCTTTTCATAAATATAGCTGGATTGTCTGGTTCATTAATGGTTAAAAAAGAAAAGAATGAGTTTGCCCTGCGGTTATATTTTCCATCCCATTCTACTACTCTGCCCTAGGAAGATTCTCAGTTATCTTCCTTTCTCCTCAGTAAAAGCTTTTGGGGACAACTGCTCTAGATGTGACTAAAAGTATCAGCAGAATTTCCTTGTATAAATTTCTGCAGAAAATATGGAGAGAAAATCACCAGTAATCATGGAAAAGAAAAAATGCAGATAATTAAAAATATTTCTAATGAAATATTTCAGAATAGGCCCCTCTATGAAGTTACTGAATTACATTCTCTGCCTGCAAGATGGAGATAACAGTTCCTAGCATTTGTCTCATGGCTAGTGGGAGAACTCATGAGGTTACATAATAAAAGCTTTTGATTTATGCATAAGCCAAAGTAATAAAGTACTATTTTATTTACAGGCCAGTTGAAGATTTGGTTTAGTTTAAAGTGCCAGTAAATTGAGAGTTACATCAGGTAAATTTCTTGATGATTTTTTTTTCATCTGCATTCCTCTGTTATCACTAGAAATATCTCGATAAACAATAGGTTAAGTAAATAAACATGCTTACTTTTTTTTTAAAAAGTGCTATGTAATTACTTTCAAAACAACCCTCACTGAAGCACAGTACAAACAACAAAAAGTGAATGTAGAAGTATGTAAGAGGGACTTTGAGTAACTGACCTGTTGAACCAAGGAAATTCTTCTTACAATATAGTCTTCAACTTAGAGAGGCAAAACGGAAAGGATTGCAAGTGTTTATAAATAAGTACTTACAATTTTGGTCAAGAATGAGGTCATACTCTATCAAAGACAATACAGAAACACCCACACATTCTTCCACACACTAGAAAGTGAATGAGGAGTGCCTGGCTTTATCTAACTTTGGTCAGTTTGATTACTTTCATAAGCAATGACATGGATGTCATTTGGTGGCAGTCACTCATTCATTGAATAACAATTTGTTGATCACATACTATATGCCGAGGAGGAACCTTTCTACGCATTGGGAATATATAAGTGAATGAAAGGGACACATATCTGTGCTTATATTCTAGTGGGGGAAGACAGATAGTAGTAAATGATAAGCAAAAATAATAAGTAGGTTTCATAGAATGTTAGAAAGGAATAAAGGAAAACCTAGATCAGGTTATAGTGGATGGAGAATTTGGGAAGGTGGGAGTGGAATGGGGAAAGGTGCATATTAAACAAGTCAGGACAGACCTCATTGAGAAGGTAATATGAGATCAAAAGACCTGAATGAGATGGAGTAAAACATACAGATATCAGAGTGGAAGTATATTATAGGAAAAAGAAATGCCCCACACTAATGCTGAGGTGTGTTCTGTGTGATCAGGGAACAGCAAGGTGGTCAGTGTAGCTAAAGTGAAAGGAGTGAAGGAAAGGAAACAAGAGATCAAGTCAGAGATATACCAGATGGAGATGGTTTTGTAGGTTATTATAGGGGTATCAGCTTTAATTCTCAGTGTAGCAAGGTGACCACTCACTTTTACAGCAAATCAGGCAAGAGATAATGGTAGATCAGGCCAGGATATTAGCAATAGAAGTGGTGAGGAGTCCATAGGTCTTGTAAATATTTTGAAATTTGAGCAAAGATTATTTTCTGATACATTGTTGCACTGTATGGTTAAAACAGGATGAGCCAAGCAGAACTCCAAGATTTTTGGCCTGACCAAGTTGGCAAGATGAAGAACCCATTAACAGAGCTGGGGAAGACTGTATGTTATATGGAGATGCCAGGAATTCATATATGAAAATGTTACATCTGAGATGTTTCTTAGACCTCCGTAGGCAGATACGGATATGGTACTTGAATAGATACAAAGATTCATTGGTCATCAACATACAGAAATTACTTAAAGGAGCAAATACAGACAGAAAAGAAAAGCAAATCCAAAGAGTAAACCTGGGGTACTCCAATGTTTAGAGATTGGAGAGGAGGGAGAGGGACTAAAAAGGAAGAAATAGAGCAAGTAAGGTTAAAATTCTCTCTGTGTCCTTCATCCCTCCCTTTCTCCCCTTCCTTCCTCCCTCCCTCCCTCTGTCCGTCTCTCTCTCTCTCTCTCTCTCTCTCTCTCTCTCTCTCTCTCTCTCTCTCTCTCTCTCTCATTTCTGTCTCTGTCTCTCTGTTGATGGGGTACAGTTAGGGGATGAGAACATGTTAAGAAGTTGTCCATCCTGGTGGAAGGGGAGTCTTTTTCATTTTCAGCATTATTTAGAATTACTCTGTGTATATTCGCTTCCATTTTTCCAGCTGATTGTGATCTATCTTGGTTTCTCTTATCTCTAACCAGAAGCTTCCCTCTCCACTTTTCCTTTGGGCTTTTAGCAGACAGGTTGTTTTCTGAAGTGATGCATCTACCTTGTGCCCAGCCTGATATAAGCATAAGGGCCTCTTAAAGATAATACCGAATTATGATTCAAAAATCAGGGGTTTTAATTTTTAAATTATATTCTATTTTGATGTTTTTGTTGAGACTATGTATCCCTTTATCTTCATACACATACCATATATCTCAACTTCCCTACTACCTTGCAAATCTTCAGTTCCTTTCCAAATGCTCCCTATACTGTTAATTATGAGATTCTGAAAATATATCTGGTGGGATGATTCCAACAGCTAACATCTGAATCTACCTGCTTATTTAGATACTTTATTAAAAAATTATTCTCTATATGTTTTGATGGAGTCCTAGACTTTTCAATAAGAAATCAATATGGCAGATGATAGAATGGAACATTCAAGAGAACAATGGTAGCCTTCTGAGTCAAACAACTGGAATTTGCACTGGATGTGAGGGGATAGCTAGTAATATAATGTCCTGGTGTGGGCAAATGTCAAATACTTTGCTGTGCTGTTGACTTAAATGAACAAATAAACTGTATCAGATAATCTGCTGTATGAAGAGATGAGAGCAATGAAAGATGCTATGGGGAAAACAACAATAATGACTGGAAAGGTTATCCTTAGGAAGCCTGCCTCTTTTCAAAGGTAGTACTACTGAGCCCAGCTGGAAGAGGACAATTGCAACTGACTCCCCTTAGTTTACTATAGCACCAACCTGTCTGCAATGTTATGATGATAATGGAATCACAAGCACTTTAAAAAGTAACAGAGGGCCATGGGGAATGATAGAAGAATAAAAAAAGAAAGCAGGTATAATCTGTGTCTGCAGATAGACAAAGGTTTGGGTACCAAGAAACCAACACTGAAACTCTTTAGATTCAGATAGAGGAAATCCATCCAGAGGAGATAAAGAACAGCTTCTATATGTGGTAGTTACACTATTCTAAGTGTTGTACTTGATATAGAAGCAAGTCTTGATCTTCTCACTAAGCTGTTTATAAGGTGACCTCTTCATTACCAAAGAGGGTAAGTACCTCCAGTTATAATCCTGGAAGTAATATGAACTAAGGCAAAGTCCTCCACTATATTCCATCCTATGGTGGTAGATTATAGGTAAACAGAACATCAAACCAGGGCATCTTGGCCAGCATTCATCATGTACAACCTAGTCCAATATTCAATCTTTTAATAAAAAATAAAAAAGTATGCAATGAGAAAGAATGATTAAATTTTCAAGAACTTTTCCCAGAATATCTTGTTACTCTCAAAATCCCTGTTTCATCATTCACAAATTTATCAGGAGCTTACTGAAAGTTCTAAACATCTGGAACTCCACAGAAATATATTTCTCGCCTTGTGAAATAACGCCTCCATCTTATCAGTTATACATTTACTGCTTTCAAGTATTGAGGAACTATCAGTTCATTTGTCCCAAGTGTTTGAGTTTGAGTAAAATAAATACCCATTATCCCTTATTACCCGTTCTATTCCTCACAGTATTCACACCAAGTCCTTACTTAGGATGTGAACCCAAAATAAAGCAACTTTATTTCATAATTTATATACTTTGTCAATTCTTCAAAACTCAGATCAAATCCATTCTCTGAATTTTTCTCTGATTAGTACCAAAGTGATCCCTTCTTTTGCTTACTACACATAGAAAACATATTGCCTACTCTATTTTTCTGTGATATTTTTCTGCTTTGGGTTGTTATTAAATCATTTTATGAACATATATTTAATGTTTTCCCAGCCAGGTTATAAGCTTTTTGAGTATCAGGCATTCAATTCAAGATACTATTTGAGTATCTATTAGATCCAAAGTACTAGTTTAACACTATGGGGAATAAGACAGAAATATGGTGAGCTAGAGAGGATATGTCCATTTTAGAGGCTGTCACATAAAAATAAACAAACATTGTGCTATTGAAACAAATGCACATGGCCTGCAGGCTGCCAGTTTGAAACTACTTGTCTAAACTAAGCTCCTGTGGGTGGGGACGGAAAAAAGAAAGCATGTAAGAGTGGTAGAATTAGCAGGCTATGAAAGTAGATTCAGTATGTAATGGGAAGGAAAAATAGCATCAGAGATGCATGAATCTCAAACCTGGAGGACAGGGAATGTTGTGGTGTCACATAAAAATTAAGTGATATAAGGAAAGAGGAAGAGGGTTTTAAGTCATTAACGTAGAAATGATACTGAATATGGGATGTTATCTAGGGACAATACAGAACAAGAGAAGAACCAAAGACAAAGCCCTGGGAAACACTAACATTTTAGAGATAAATGAAAGACTGCTCTATGAATAAGGAGCAGTACTAGGAGAATGTGGTTCAAGACACAAAGCAGGAGAAAATTATAAGAAATATCATAGCCTTAAAAGTCTATCAAGTCAGGCGTGATGACACACACCTGAAATCCCAGTACTTGGGAGGCTGAGACAGAATGATCACAGGTTCAAAGTCAGCCTCAGCAACTTAGTGAGACTCTCTGCAACTTATAGAGCCCCTATTTACAAATAAAAAACAAAATATGGCTGGAGGTATAGCTTGGCGGTAGAAGGCCTTCCACCCCCAGTACCACACAAACACAAAAATTCTATCAAAGTGCTTGACAAATAGTAAGCATACAATAAAGATTTATTGAATAAATGAGTGAGACTTTGAAGGATCCACAGCATAGAAGGGAAGAAAATCAAAAGTGGTGGGGCTATATCTCAGAGGTAGAACACCCCTGGGTTCAATCCCTAGCACCATACATAAAAGAAAAGAAAATCAGAGCATATCTGACTGTTTTCAGAAGGACACAAGCATGTTAACAACCATCAACAACTGGGCATCTCAGTTATAACTCTGTAGTGTCATAAGTAAGTGATATTATCATTTTACAACGTTATCTGTTCTGTAAGGCTCAACAAATCTCTTGCTTAGATGACCATCATTTTCTTTTGAGTTCAATGGCTCTCTGGTCACTTGTATTTTCAAAGTGGAAAATGTGTGGCTATTCAACGGTGCTATAATTCAGTTGGTTTCTGTCAGTTTCAAGGTTTGTGAAGGGCTGAAGAAATTTTCTTCACAACAACCATAAAAGTTCTAAATGAGAAACATTTAATCTTAACCAATAACTGTATTCATGTGGGTATGCATTTTTATTGACAACATTCCTGTGTGTTGGAACAAAAAAAAAAATGTCTCTAGAGAAAAACTTAGGACATTAACTTCTGCCACCCATAGTTTATGTTGTTGTGCCAGTGAGACCAGAATTCACTATGTAACTTGCTATAACAACATTAAATCTCATCTTTGCTTCCCAGCCCTTTTACCACTATCTATCTATCTCTCCTGGTCCAAAATCAAAAGGAATTACACCAAATAAGCAAAATTTTTAGTAACAAATAGATCTACTTGAGGTAGTTGACTGGAAAGATCATCATTTAAGTTTTGATATCCAGTATAAGTAGTATAAACATATATATGTGTGTGTGTGTGTGTGTGTGTGTGTGTATTTATACTCACATGTGTGGATACCTCAGACATTCATTTAATGTTGGTGTTCTGGGCCTGAACTATATTCTGGTTCAATATTATGGCTGCCTTTTATTTTTATACTTTTATTCGTGCATTGTAATTATATATCATGAGATTCATACATGTACATATCACTTGGTGGTTTTTTTTTTTTTTTGCGGTACTGGGGATTGAACTCAGGGGCATTCTACCTCCGAGCTATACCCCCAGCCCTATTTTTTATTCTTTATTTTGAAATCGAGTCTCACTAAGTTGCGGAGTGCCTCACTGGGTAGCTGAGGCTGTCTGTGAACTCGGATCCTCCGGTCTCAGCCTCCTGAATGCTGGGATTACAAGCGTGCGCCACCACGCCCGGCTGGTGTTTTTTTTTTTAAATAGTTCAGGAACTAGGAGCTAAAGAAATGTTGTGGCTGACAGAAGAAGAATGACATTCAAGTGAACCTTCACCATTGGTTTACTTGAGAAACCTACTGAGAGGAACTCCTTGCTGCAATACACAGTTCTGTGCCACATTTTGGCACCAGTTGGCTCTGACTTAGTTTAATCATCAGTTTGCAGAAGACACCTTATTACATACAAACATATACTGGGTAAGGGATGGGATCTGTCCCTGTCCACCAACCACCAAATAGCTGTGGTGCACCTAATCTGGCTAATGGATAAAAGCTGGGCTCAGGGACAAACACATTAATGGCCAAATTATTGGAAAAGACATCAATGTGAAGTCACCAACTGGGAGAGGCAATATAAAAGTCCTTGGAATGCAAGAGGCAGAAATATAAGTGTCTGAGCAGAAGGGCAAACTGAACAGACATATAACTAGAAGATAATATCTGTAGGCTTCACTATGTCAAATTACAGCAAGTCACCTTTGTTTCAAGGATTCATCTTAGCATGTCCAGTTACCTCCTATATTGGCAAACAGTTCACTTTGAGAAAATTCTATATAAAAATATTTTCACTTCTACTTCCAATAAGCTAGTTTTCAAGTTTTGTTGCATGCTTTTACTGTGTAAAGAATGGTGTATGTGTTCATTTGTGCATGTGCACATTCATGCATATGCACACTTAGAAGTATGTACAAGATTTCAGTGGTGAATAAAATACTGAGGTTCATCCTGGGAGAGGTAAGACTAAGATGTTAATTCAAATATTAGGAGCCCAAGTCAATATATGTAAGATTTCATGAGTGGTACACACTAAGTGTTTAGCAAGAGAGAGTGATTGTTCCCAATAGGAGGGTCCAGAAAAACATCTTTGAGTAGAGAACATGTAAAAAGCAGATATTAAGGAAAGATTTAAAAAATGACTGGCAAGATAAAGTAGATCAGAGGCAATAAAACCAGCATAAGTAAAGATAGGCAGAAAGGCCATAGAAATCCAGATGAATTATAGCAGAAGGTTCCTCTTGGGGACCAGCAGCAAATGGAGTTGAACCAAACTGAAGCCTTAGCTCAGTATTTCTCAAACATTTATGTGCGTCTGCATTACTTGCAATGTGGGACAGAGCAGGAGGAGGTGCTTGTAACCAATGAAGATTGTTGGAACCATCCAAGAGGTTCTGTCTCATACATTTGGGGAGCTGCTGAGGAATTGAGAAATTTAATAGGCACCTACAAGGAATGCTGATGCAGACTTCATGAATGTACGCTTATAGAAACATTAAGTTAGGAGATAATACTCTAGTATGATTCACCATCATATTTCTTTAAATTCCAATTTTTCTTAATGCTGCTATGATAATGTATTTGAAGTTATTCTACTTATCTCTATCTCTTCTGATATATTATGCCTGTCACTCTAGTTGAAATTATTTTTTTTATAAATAAAACAGGAGGAAAACACACCAAGAATAGAGCTTTAAAACTTTATGTGTAAACAGGATGACCAAAACCATTTGTCCCAGCAATTAGTGTTTGAAAGTCATAAACAACTACCTTTCCTTTGAATTTGGATAAAATAGGAGGCCACCTGCTGTTCTGTTTGCAAAAATTAGTTGTTTAGCTCACTGTCTGGGAGAGCTTTGGTTATTTTGGTTTTAATGTTCATGAGAATGAAATCTGAAACGCTGCCATATATTCCATTTGGACAGCACATACATTTATCAAATGAACCTACAAGCTTCCAACATGAGATAAGCATAGTTCAGGGATGTATTTCAGTAAATAAGCATGGTCTTTAAGTGAAATTTTGCCAAAAAAGGGCCTTGAAGGCCAGGAACTGATCTAAGCCAAAACCAAAAATGCAAAGTAGGATTTTTTTTCCAGGCACAAGAATAAAGTAAGGTTATTATAGGCAGGGAAAACAGTATGAGGAAATGTGTATAAGCTATGAAATGCCCATGTTGTGATAAATGAATGGGAAAAATAAATATATAGGACACTGGTTTCACTGGAAAGGTAAGTTGAAGTCATATGATGAAGAATCCTGAATAATAATTTTAATAATAGCTAAGTACATACCAGGTACTGTTATAAAAACTTAACACACTTTAACTTACTGAATTATCACAACAAGCCTTTGGCATCGCTGCTATTATTAGTCCCATTTTACAAGGCAACTGAGCTAGTGGAAAGTCACCAAACGATTATTAGTTATAATATGATTTGTATTTGAGAAAGGCATTTCTGGCTGCAATGTGGAAAATGGTTCTGGGAGCAGAGATACTAGAGGCAGAAGATTTGAAAAGAGGCTAGCATAATAATTCAGGCAAGAAAAAAACCCTCAGAATTAGGGCAGTAGAAATAGTAAAAACATATTTAAGGGAGATATCTGAGACAGAATTGACCATACTATGTGGTCAATTGGATTTCTGTTTTGCCAGAGGTCTCAGCAGTGAAAGAAGGATTATTGTGACTTTTCATGGGTCTCAGGAATAGAAGTAAGCAGTAGTGACACTCTTCAGGACAAGAAATGCAAAAGGATTCACATTTTATAGGAAGGGTGGTAAATTATATTTTGGACACCTTTTATTGTGATTCCAGTAGAACACCAAAGGTAAATATAAAACAGACTATTGGCTGCCTTGATGTAGAAACAGGAATGATACCTGAACAGCAGGTAAATTTGGGAATCAACAACATTTGTAGTTATCTTTGGCCTAGTGGAGATCCCACTTTCATCACCACTGACCAGTGTCTGATTTATTAGCAAGAATCATATCAGTGTGAAAAAATGGTAAATTATGGCACATAAAGGCAGCTTAAAATTCTACCAAAGCATAGAACCAGAATATCTTTGGTTGTTCTGGTCCTAATTGCCACAGGTCAGTTCAGAAGGAGTCAAAAAAGTTCTACATGGAGAACTAAGAAGTATTTGAACAAGGAATGCACATATTACCTCCAGTATTATTCAAGCTTTAAGATGCACACAAATTGCTCTTGGGAATTTGAAGTGCCTATTCAAACTTAGTAGGTTTGGTATGAATTTAAAGAATGTATTTATTTCAAGCTCTCAGAAGATATCAATGGTTTTTGTCTAAGAATTATACATAGGGGAACAACAATCTAGACAGACATTAACAGAAATATAATGTGATCCATTATACAATTTTAAATTTGTCTGCATTCATATTTTAAAAAGTCAAAAAGAAGCTAGTGAAATTAAGTTTAGTAATATACTAAAGTATCTTAATCTATTCAAATAATGTAATTTCAATGTATATGTTACTCAAAATATTAGTGAGACATTTTACATATTTTTAAGATTATTTGAACTCTAGTATGTAGTTTACACTTTAAACACATCTGAAACAAGTATATTTCAAGTGCTTAAAATCCACATGTGCAGGACAATACAAGCAGATTTTAGCTCCAAATCAGGTGTCTCAAATCAATGACCAATAACCTGAAATCATCCCATGAAAAGACTACAATTTTCCATAATGCATTTGAAAATTTTTATCATCTGTTCATAATTAACTCTTCTCTTAGCTTTCAACGTGAAGTTAAATAGTTGCTTAGCAAAGATACTCTTCATTTTCTTTCTTTGATACTGGGGATTGACCTTGGAGCATTCTACTTCTGAACTATACCTTTAGCCCTGTTTCATTTTTAAATTTTGAAACAGGGTCTCACTAGGTTGCTGAGAGTCTCACTAAGTTGCTGAGGCTGGCCTCAAACCTGCAACTCTTCTGTCTCAGCCTCCCAAGTACTGAGATTACAGGTGTTTGCCACCATATCTGGGACTATTCACTTTCAGTTGTAAGTTACTCAATATATGATAAACGCAGTTTAGATCAAGGCACATAAGAAACTGAACAGAAAGTAGAATTAACACTTAGTAGAAATATGGAGATATAAATTCAGAGCCCAAAGAGTTCTTTCCCTGTTTACTTGCTAGGTGACTTGGGCCACAATAAGTTTCCACCAAAGTAAAATGTGGGGGGTTGGACTACATCCTCCAAGGTTCTGCCCAGGTTCAATTTCTACTAATCTTTTTCTAATACTATGCATCATAAACACATTCTAATTACTAGTCAACATTTAAAGCAACAAATGGGCATATACTAACACTTCCAGACCTTGGGCCATTTCAACAATATATCAATTCGGTTGATTAATGAGCTTTGAATGAGAATCCATAGCCAAATATTTTCTAATGAATCAACCTATATTCAATCAACAAAGAAAAATAGTTTTTGCTATGGTAGCAGTGACCTCCTAGGAATAGAGCTTGTGATAAACACCATCCAACAATTCAATCATAATTAGTTGTCTGAACACTCAGCTAAATTGTATAGGGTTTTGCTGCTTGTAACAGGCAGTTCCAAGGCTCAAACAAAACAAACTCAAAAGGAACAGTGTTACTACTGTTTTTACTATACTTGCTTTCATGATAAAACCATAACAAGTTAAAATTCTCTACTTCAAGCTGGTAAAATTTTATTTTATCTACTTAATATATTTCATGCAAATATATAGGACTAGGTTAGAGCCATGTAAACTAAGGTACTCTGAACTACAATGGAATCAGAGCCATTAAAATCATACAAAATAAAGCATAATTTTACTTTAAAATAGTGAGATTCCCTCCGGCTTTCAAAAAGAATTGGATGAATATATATACATTCATTCATACATACATAACCAGGGATTGAACTCAGAGGCATTCTACCTGTGAGCTACATCCCTAGCCGTATTTTTATTTTGAAACAAGGTCTCACTAAGTTGCTGAGGCTGACCTCGAACCTGCAATCTACCTGTCTCCGCCTCCCAAATATTGGGATTATGGGTGCATACCACCAGACTTGGCTAGATTGATAATATTTTTGAAATGTTAATGATTTTTTTAGAGGATACAGGGCAATCTGAGTATTGTTATAACTTCCTCTTATGTTCGGAAAAGAATTTGACAAAAGGACTGAATACACTATTTAGGTAAATTAAATTATTTTCCCCAAACAGCACTCCTGCTCCTTTTGTACTTGTAATACTGATTTCTATTTTTTTTTTCTGTCATGATTCAAAAGGAACTTTCCACTTCACAATTCAACTCTTGCCTCTGCTGGAGAATGAAAAGACATCATAATGAAAGAAGGTTAAAATCACATGTTGCCGGGCGTGGTGGCGCACGCTTGTAATCCCAGCATTCGGGAGGCTGAGACCAGAGGATCCGGGTTCGCGGCCAGCCTCAGCTACCTAGTGAGGCACTCCGCAACTTAGTGAGACTCGGTTTCAAAATAAAGAATAAAAAATAGGGCTGGGGGTATAGCTCGGAGGTAGAACGCCCCTGAGTTCAATCCCTGGTACCGC
>PVLC010015229.1:0-37759 GCA_004027655.1 Graphiurus murinus
CTCCGCAACTTAGTGAGACCCTGTTTCAAAATAAAGAATAAAAATTAGGGCTTGGCGTAACAGCTTGGAGGTAGAATGCTCCTTGGTTCAATCCCTAGTACTGCAAAAAAAAAGAAAAGGAAGGAAGGAAGGAAGGAAGGAAGGAAGGAAGGAAGGAAGGAAGGAAGGAAGGAAGGAAGGAAGGAAGGAAGGAAGGGCGAGCTTGCTGGTTTCCCACATGTCCAGGACACCCCAAGGGCAGAAGGCCGGTGGGAAGGTGGGGCGAGTGAGTGGCAGCAGCCAGGCTCCCCTTCAGCATCACAGAGGCTGGGAGCATGCAGAGGGCTGCTCTCAGGCAGGCGTGGCCTCCGAAAGCTGTGGGTGTGAAGGTCCTGAGGAGAGCACAGAGGAAGTGTGGACTTGCGCTTGGGTGAACCCTGAGACCAGCAGGGCAGAGCCGGGTGTGGTCTTGGGAGTGTCAGGGTCAGATCTCAGTCACCAGGAAGCAAGAAATCCACACTGCAGAGTCAATGAGCAATTTGAGGCTGCTGGGCTGGCAAGAAGGACAGCCCAGGAGCTGGGTGAGCCCCCAAACACCACTGCCGGGCGGCCGCAGCCCCAGCTGCTAACTTGCTGCAAGGTCTCAGCCAGGTGCGAGGGCCTCTTGCAGTCCCGAGAGCCACATGGGAACCCCTTTCCCATCAATCCCCAAAGTCTTGTAAACACAAGCTGCACGACATGACTAAGTAGCTCAGCAGCCATCCCCAAGTTTTCTGATTTGGGGCGATTCACATCACCTTTCTGAATCTCAAAGTCTTCTATCACAGGAATCATCCTACTTCTCTGGGCTACTGTAAAGATCAAATGAACTAATCATGGTGGCATACTTCCCAGGGTGCCTGACACCAGCTGACTCCATTATTGATGCTTCCTCTTCTTCCTGCCTGCTTGCTTTGCAGCAAGAGCAGACTGGGTCACCGGAGCAGCAATAGTTCTGAAAGCAATCAGGGTTTGGGGAGGTTAAGGAGGGACAGAGTGAGCTTAGGACAACCAGCCCTACACCATAGACTAGCGGGGAGAGTGTGGGGAGTGGTGCCCGCCCCCCACCCCCAGTTCTGCCATGGGGCAAGAAGGTCAGGCAACCCCCTTGGGTTGGCAGAGCTTGGCTGCTGGGGAATCACCAGCATTTCCTCGGTCACTGGCCCTTATTTGGGGGCTTTTGCTTTTCTTTGACTTCCTTAGCATTTCTCCACGTCACTGGCAAACAGGATGCATTCACCCACTGTGAATGCTCGGAGGTCTTTGAGCATAAGAACGAGCTGAGGAAGCCCCTAGAATTTCACCACCCTTGATGCCCTCAAAGCATCCAGTCTGGGGCTGCTAACATGGACAGAGTAGAAGACCATTTTAAGAAAGCAAATAAAAGTGCTAGACTCTGCCGGGCACAGTGGCTCACACCTGTAATCCCAGTACTTGGGAGGCTGAAATGGAGGGATCACAGGTTCAAGGCCAGTTTCAGCAACTTAGTGAAACCCTGTTTCAAAAGAAAAAAGAGAAAGAGATGGGGTGGGAATGGGGGACTCGGAGGAAGAATGAGGCTGAGGTTAAGCTCCAGTACCGAAAGAAAAAAGCTCTAGACTCTTACCCACTAAAACTTCTGATACACACAAAATCTTATTATAATTTCAAGAATTTCACAAAGTCTACAGCTATAGATCCCAGGTTAAGAACTCTGACGTCACCCAGTCCCCTTGTCAGGGGGTGAAGGCTTGATTCACCCCAGGAACTCAGGATTGGCAGGATCCCTAGTTTCCACGGAAGAAGAGAATTTCAGCATGTGCCAGTCAGAGACAAAGATAGAGGTTTATTTAGGAAAGTGGAGGGATACATTACTCAAGGGAGAATGTGGGCCATCTCAAGAAGGAGAAAGCACTCTGGGGGTCTCACAGTTCTTTTTTTATAAGAGACCCCCATGAGGGGGTGGGTAGGGGTGCATGGCATAGACTTCCTCAGAATCCTCAGGTTCCAACATGGATCAGTGGGTGGCGGCTGGGTGGATTCCTTATGGATCCTTTGTTTACTTAGCATCTTGGGAACCCCAGGTGGATGAGAAGGGCCATTGTGATTAAGGGTATGGGCCTAGTGAGGATTTTGCTGAAGAAAGAACAGACCCTATAGGGTGAAGAAAAGGATTATGAAGTTTCTAGACCCCCTCCCCCCTCCCCAGCCCCATACTGGAGATTGAGCCCAGGGGCATTCTACATCCAAGCTACAGCCTCAGCTCTATTTTTTATTCTTTATTTTGAAACAGGGTCTCACTAAGTTGCAGAGGGCCTCACTCAGCAGCTGAGTCTGGCTGCAAACCCGGATCCTACAGTCTCAGCCTCCCAAGTACTGGGATTACCAACGTGCGCCACCACGCCCGGCTTGAAGTTTCTAGATTTTAAAACTATAGTTTTCCTTTCCTTTTTGGTTTGTCTCCTTTTTACCTATTTCTAGTTTGTCCTATCCTACCTCAACCTTACACGTGGGTGCCGAGATCCAGAGAGAGAAAGGCCTTTGGCCTAAATCACACAAGAGTTAAGGCAGAGCCAAGGGGAATATTTCCCACGGTGCTTCTTAATGCCTCCCTAGGCTAGTGATGCTCCTTCCAGTACGAGGACATGAGGAACAAGAGAAGCTGCCCAACAGCCCAGTCGCCAGGGAAATACCATCCTGGCCAGAAGGCAGGGTCACCTGTGTGGAGCTTCACCTTTGCCTAAAGCTGGGGAAAAAGCAGGACTTCTTCCCAAGTGTCAGAGCCCCTCTGACCACTAGGTGGCGCTAGTGCCGTGTGATAGATGAACACCGCCGGAAAACCCCCTTGACAACGAGGGCGCTCTAACTCCCTCCTCTCCAGATCATACAGGGGGAGATGACGCCAGGAGAACGCTAGGGGATCCTGAATTGTCCCAGGCAATTGTCTTCCTTCTTTGTCCTCTTTGGCCTCCGTTATCGGGCCCCTAGAACAATGATCCTTGGGTTTAGTGGGGTGCCTCGGGGAGCAGGTCCTCAGACTTTCAGAGGGAGTGATCGCCCAGGGACCTGCCACCAGCCCCGCCCCGGGTCACCACCTGACCTACGGGGCTTCTGCAAAAGGTTCCGGGGCTAAAAACTGGAATTCCCGGGCCTAAGTGTCTGCTGAGGGCACCTGCAGCCAGTTTTCCAACTCTTCTCCAGGAATGTGCGTGGCTTCAAACACCTAGAAGATTTCAAATTAATAGACGCCTGTGGTCCGTGTGGCTTGAGAATTCTGTGGGAAGGAGGACAGAACTGGGACCCAGACCCAGGAGGCTCCTGACTTCAGATGAGCGCTCAGAAAAGCGTGGGCAGGCCTGTTAACTCAGCAGCTACTTTGCACCAGGGACTGTCACTGTTCTCCTGGGCAGAAGAATCACTTCTGTTATTTATCCTACTTTTCCCAGTGTTCAGATATCTCTGTATATTACAGATGAGGAAACTGAGGCTCAGGGTGTCAGAGGGGAAAAAAAACGATACTTTTGCAGGTTTCTTGGCTTCTATGGCAGAAACTTTCAGCACACACCTGGTCAGAGAAAAAAAAAAAGTTTTATTCAGGAAAGTGAATGATTTACTTGAGTAGAAGGGTGTGCAACCACTATAGAGTCCAGTTAGAAAGCACACCCAGCAGGCAGTCTGCTCTGCTTTTATCCCTAAAGTGATCCAGCTCCTCACCCTGATTTAGGGAGGGCCTGGGTTCACAACTCTACTTAATTGACTACTTTCCAAGACAGGCAGTAACTTGGAAACAAAGTTTAACATTCAAGAGCTGAGATGGATGACCAAAACTAAGGTGGTTGACTTGGAAGCTTCCTGATCAACTAAAGGTCAATTATGAGCTAAGATGATGACCAAAACTAAGATGGTTGACTTCTGGAAAATTCAGAGAGTGGAGCATGCAGATACATGTATCAAAAACAAATGCCCAGGTTACAGTTTCAAAATGAATTAAAAGTGCGGCTCAATGAGTAATTATACTGATTCTTCTGCTATGGCTACTTTGGCTTCTCGAAGTCTGGAGATTGCTCCTAGGATGCGTAGATGAAAGATCCTCCTACTTCTTAGAAAGTAAATCTATGACTCTAAAGGTTTATGGTTTTATGACTCTAGAAAGTTTGCTTTACCAGGCTATGTTAGGAATGTGGGAAAACGAAGAAGTGGTACTATTTGTGTTCTGACGATGATTGATATGTTGTAAATGTATACCTAACCCTGTTGTACTCAAGAAATGTATAAAAATCCCTGCTGAATAATAAAAAAATTTAAAAAAAGTGTGGCTCATTAAGGGCTTTTGTCTAAGAGCAAGTAGGCTCTGTAAAGTGAAGCTAAGGATTATGAAGATTTTTTTAGACTTTAAAACTATATTTCCTTTCCTTCCCAATTTGTCTCCTTTCTACCTAATATTTTTAATCTCTTCTATCCTACCTCCAGGGGATCTGTTTAAGACAGAAAAATGAGCCAGATGTCCTCAGGGGTGAAACTATTTTGGTGTCCGGGTCTCTCTAGAAGAAACCTAGAAATAAAAGTCAGGAAAACAGAGGGTATCCCCAGGGCACCCACCCCCAGCCACCCCTGAGGGTGAGTCCTGCCCCTGACCTTTGGATCCATTGCTCCATCCCTCGCACATACAGGTTCTTCCCTTCCTCCTTCCCACTGTGAAGTCCCTGGCATGGCCAACCTTGCCACCCTGACACCTGTCCACCCCCTGCAGACAAGGACCCCAAAAGCGCACTGCCTGCATCTGGATCCCAAGTCCCTCCCCCATTGGCCACGCTCACAAGCCCACAGTAAGGGCAGGGAACTAAAATCCCCAGGAAGACACACATTTTATTCTAAAATCAGACTTGAGTTTCAGGGCAAATAGATACCCAATCTTTTCTAGAGAGAAAGTAAAATTATAGGAAAGTCCTTGGAAGACAGAGGGGTCTCGGTGAAGGGAGGAAGTGAACGCAGGGCAGGTGCTCTGAGCTCCAGGAACGGAGTCTGTTCGTTCAGCCTCCTTCACTTCAGACACTTAGACACTCACAGTCTTTTCTTTCTTTTTTTTTTTTTTGGGGGGGGGGTGAGTGCTTACTACGTGTGGTGCCTTGCCTACGAATGGAAAAGGAGGAACACATCATGTATGGGGTGAGGGTGGAGGTTAAATAGGACAGAAGAAATATGTAGACAGGAGACAAACAAGGAAGGGAAGAGAGATTGTAGCTTTAAACCTAAAAACCTCATGATCACCCGCACCTTCATTCTGAAGGCCTGTTTTCCTCCAAGCCTGAATTCTTAAATGATCTAGTAAATCTTAGAACACTGGAAGTCCAGCTAATTCCTGCCTATATATTTTGCTAGCTTCCAGAATGCATTTTAAACTAATCAAAAGAAGTCTAGAAAAAAGACATTGTTCAAAGCCCAACGCTATGGGTACACCCCAAGCGATAGCCCCTATCCATCAGCTAGATCACGTCAGCCTGAAGATTCTGAGAAGACCAGACCACACGGCCACCTGTGCTCCACCATCAAAAGCATCAACCTCTCATGCCTGTCGTTTTCAACGCTTCCTATGAAAGAAGGCTTGACTTGCCTCTGAAACACTTTTCTCCCATATCATTGTCTGTTTAATAACCTCTGCATGTGACAGTAAGTTTGTAATGTCATCTTTTTTGGTCAGGAGAATGTAAAAACAAATCAATCTTTTCTCCAGCAAGGTGGATCGGAAAATAAATTACTGTTGATAATGCCACAACTTACAATTTGTAAAGTCAAATGAATTATTGGTAGGATTATAGTCAACTTGGGAAAATGTCTATTAAGGATCCTTCTACATATGAACTATAAGACTTCAAAGTATTTCAAGTTTTCCTTTTGCAAGAATTTATTTTGAATTCTCTTTAAATTGACGGCACCCATTAGCCACTTTGTCACCAATATACTATGGTAGCACTGGGCACAATGGCACACACCTGTAAAGTAATACTTGGGAGGCTGAGACAGGAGGATCATAGGTTTGGAGTCAGCCTCAGCAACTAATTGAAATCTTATTTCAAAATAAAAAGGGAGGGGGTACCTTGAAGGTAGAAGGCCCCTGGATTCAAGCCCAAATACCAAAAAAAGAAAGGAAAAAGAAAGCATATAACCAATAATAAGCCCCAGTAATAAGCTAAGGAGACATGAGACTGGAGAAAGGCTCTCAGGGCCAGATAACAAAAGGCCTGTGTTCCCAGCTGAGGAGGTTACAGAACAGCTGGATTAAGTTGCCAGCACAATGTTCCCAGATTGTAGGGACTGCTTTCCTTCCCCTCCACCTGCCCAGGATTTTGAGGTTTTATCCCTTTACTAAAGAGATTTTTTTTTTTAAGTTCTGATCAGCTATCCAAGGAGAGGGGAGAACTTGAAGAATAACAGGATCTTAGGAGTATACAGAGCACACCGGGTCACACACGACTTCAGCTCTCTCTTTTTAGGAACTGTGCGCCTGCCTGGCTTGGGTATCCTTGCAGTAGAGAGCGGCTCCAAGACCGGAGGCGGAGGAGGAGGTGCTGACTGCCTCGAGCCAGGCCCGAGCCACAGCAGAGGCTTCATGGTTCACCAGATGCGTTGGCCATCTTGGCCTCCTTTTGATTGAAGACCTGGCATCACTGAGAGGCGGCCGGGCAGTTCCTAGTGTTTCTGTTTCACAGCTGAGGGAACCGAGGCCCGTCGGGACCCAGATGACTCATCATGAACAGGTCAACAAGGCCCAGCTGTGTGAGTCATCCTTCCGGCCTGCAGGACAGTCGGCCTGTCCGTTGTCATAGGACAAGCCTTGGGAGCCCTGTCAGAGGTGATCCGAGCCGCCCGCCCACAGAGGCCCCGCCTCCTGCAGGCCTGCGGAGCTGCGGTCCCTCCAGCCCACTGCCACCCGCCTCCAACCGAGCTCCCAGTCTTTCAGGAGGCAGGGCTGAGTATTGTAGGTGACATCGATCTACAGAAAATGTCCGGACCTCTCCTCCTCTGCTGAATTCCAGAGGACCTCGCCTACCACAACCCGCTGTGGTCATATGAGGAGTAAAACAGTACTCCAAATGGGCACATGTGGCGCCAGCCTGTAATCCTGGTACTTGAGAGGCTGAGACAGGAGGGTTGCAGACTGAGACACACACACAAAAGCTCCAAAAAAGCATTGAGACCACTCCAGCCCTGCGTTCTGACTTCCCTAAAGACTGGCCACAGAGTAGCACAATCTGGCTCCGACACTGACGTCCTTTGGCACAGCCAAGCCAGAGAGCACTACTGGGCTGGGGAAAACAGGAGGGGGCTGGTGTTTCCTTTTCAGACCACACATGTAAGGCCCTATGAGCCACAGGCTCTGAGTGCAAGTTCAGTTAACCCGGGACCTGCCCCCAAAGCACCCATCCCTCCTCAATGAGAAGACAGAAGACAGAGTTCTTGCTGAATCATTTCCCGATGGCCCTTGAGGCCACTGCTGGGGGCTCAGCCAGGAAAGGCATCTCGGGCTTCTGGGTTCGAGGTGGGGACTGATCAGATCGCAGGGTGGTTGGGGTCAAAGGTGGCTCTGAATGCAGCTGTCCCAGCCCAGGCCCAAGATCTACTGGGAGAGGCCCAGGATCTCGGCCCACACAGATAAAGAAGGCATCAACTCTCATAGTCCTGGCTCTCTTTGGATCATTAACATCCCTGATGCTCACACTGTGATGGGCATACCAGTCCCCTGGGGATGGGAGAGGGAAGGTTACTCGGAATTGAACCCTGGGGGCATTCTACCTCTGAGCTACACCCACAGTCCTGTTTTATATTTTCATGTTGAGGGTCTCGCTAAGTTGCTGAGGGGCTTGCTAAGATGCTGAAGTTGGCCTTGACCCTGCAATCCTCCTGTCTCAGCCTCCCAAGTACTGGGATTACAGGTACCCCAAGGCATCCAGCTCCCTGGGGATCTTCTTTTTTTTTTTTTGCGGTACTGGGGATTGAACTCAGGGGCATTCTACCTCCGAGCTACACCCCCAGCCCTATTTTTTACTCTTTATTTCGAAACCGGGTCTCACTAAGTTGCGGAGTGCCTCACTAGGTAGCTGAGGCTGGCCGCGAACCCAGATCCTCCGGTCTCAGCCTCCCGAATGCTGGGATTACAAGCGTGCACCACCACGCCCGGCAGCCTGGGGATCTTCTTAAGACAGATTCTATGTCAAGGGCAGCCTGAGGGTCTGACTTTCTGAAAAGCTCCCAGGTGGTGGTGTTGCTGCCTGGGCCACAGCTGCACTTGGGTATCCAGACTTTGTATAGTTCTGAATACTCGTTAGTTTCCTTCCAAGGTCAAGTAAATAGGGGAGAGGGAATGGAGGCAGGACAGACAGATGGCTTGGGCAGCCAGGGCATCAGTGACAGCAGCAAGTGGGATCTCTTCTCTTTAGAAAGTCTAGGTAGCCCCCAAACAGTTTGATCTGTATAGCATCCCCCAAAGGCATTTAATCAGCAATTGTTGATTTGCTTCCTCCACTATCAACCATGGAATGAACCTCGATGTTACTGAAAGTGGCCACAATCATCCAACGGGGGACATTCACCCAACACCACCATCACTTTGGGGAAAGCATATTTAGTGGCTGAAAAACAGCACCTCCTACTGGTTCCTTGGGGTTTGTGGAGTTTATCTGGTGTTATGGTCACGTATAGAATGTCCCCGGAGGAGATCATGCATTCATGTTTAGAGTCGATATAATTAAGTCATGAGGGCCGCAATGGATTTACTGGGTGGTGTGTGACTGGAGGATGTGGGGTTGTGGGAAGTGGCCTTGGGGACTGTGCTTGGGTCTTCAAATCCCCTGACTCGCTCTCTTGCTCCTGGCCTACATGATGTGGGAGCAAGGCTTTTCCTCTCTCCCTCTCTCTGCTTCCCACCACCATGCCCTGACATGGAACGAACCTCTGAAATCTCCCAAAATTGTGAGCAAATAAATATACCTTCCTCTAAGTTGTGTGGTCATTTGTTATGGATTACAGTAGTGAGAATGCTGTATGAAACATCTGGATTTTGCCTCCATAATCTGTAAGGTCTTCAAAAACCTCTCTAAACTTCAATAAAAAGAGAGTAATAATAGGGTGTTGTACAGAAAGTATAGAACCCTCACTGAGGGATCTATAAAATGCTGCTGCAGATTAATTACTCAATAAATGTTCATTGTCATAAACAACATTGTAGTATGTTATTATTCAGAATCAGATGTGATACCAAAGATTAATCTGCAATAAAATGGTTCTCCAGCTACTGGAACCCAGGGTTCACTACACCCCGAAGTCCCCCTTTCCTGCTAAGATGAGTCACTAGTTGGCAAATGATAGAAGACAGTCTTTAGAGACACCAGAAGCCTCCTATTTCCAATCTTCCTTTGTCACCCAGAAAATAAGCCTCTGGAAGCTTGGCAAGTTAAGCATTTGTGTCAGGGTATATTCATTTCGCTTTTACACAGAGGAGACTGCATTAGTTTCCTACAGTTGCCATAACAAAGCACCACAGACCAAGCAGCTTAAAACAACAGAAACAGGTCTTCTCCCGGTTCTGGAGGACAGACATCTGAAATGGAGTTGTCAGCAGGCCAGGCTTCCTCTGCGGGCTCTAAGAAGAATCCTTCCTCCCTTCCTCTGGGTTCTGGTGGCGCCCAGCGTTCCTTGGCTACTGGCAGCATGACTCGCCTCTGTCTCTGTCTTCACATGTATTTCTTCTCTACATGTCTCACCATCCTCTCCTTTTCTTACAACAATATCTATCCTTGGTTTTAATGTCCATCCTGAATCAAGGATGAACTTATTTCAAGATCTTTAATGAACTTTAATGAACTTATCTGCAAATACCCTATTTCCCAATCAGGTCACTGAGGTTCTAAGATTCTGGGGGTACATGAGTTTGGGGACAGAGACAGTCCTCACTACAGAGACAGTCCTCAAAGTTGGATGGCACCATTTTTCCACTGGGTCACCAAAAAATGTCCCTCGCCCAGTGCAGTGCACATCCTCAATGCATATATGTGGAGTGTGCAGGAGGTGACAAAGTTCTGTACTGGGTAGCAAAAAAAAAAACAAAATTGCAATGCCTGGAGCTGCAGGATGGAAAGGAATTGTGGACGCTGTAAAAGCAGGGTCTAAAGGGAGGCAGTCCATGGCTTAGTCCAAAGAAGTGGCCTCCTCTCTTTCCACCTGTCCCTGGAGTTGACTGTTCCCTGACACTCTGCCCTCAGCCCTGTTTCTCACCCTGTTCCCTGCACAGAAGTCCGAGGCAGCCAGTGGGTGTTCTGGAAGCCCATGTGGGGTTCATCAGCCAGGGGCGAGGCTGGAGATGGCCAGTCACTTTTCCCCAGCCCCTCCCCTTTCCTGAGTTCCAGATCGGATATTCACCCCCTATGGGAGACCGCTACCCACCCCCTCACAAGAATCCAACTTCAACTTCCTTATCTTACTACCCCTTCCAAATGGGTCTTCCTCTCTCATCCCACAGGACAGAATTTCTCAACTTCAATGCTATTGACATAGTGAGCTAAGTAATTTCTACGTGTGAAGGGGGGAGGCACATATTTTTTAAGGGGCTTTAGTTAATGGAATCCCCTCCCTTTTAACATAATGTCAAAGTTTAACTTCCAAAGCATACCTAGCAGAGCGGGTGGAGCAGAATGTGTAGCACACACTGTAACTCAAAGCATACTTGGGTGTGCACAACACACCCTGGTATCATGGGCAACACACCCTGGTATCAGGCACCAGGCATGATAGGCAATGTGCAGGCTCCAGTCACAACCAGGATACACCTTGATGACAAATACAAGCTCCTGGCAGCCAGACTCAGACACTGGTAGCTGCCAGGCTGTTGCTCACTTTTGGTTCTGGCTGAGGCTACCTTCCAATCCTCTCAGTGTGGTAAGCGCTCACTGGTTAAGGCCAGCCTGAAGACCCCAACTGGACTCACCACTGACCCATAACAGAGACGCCAACTCAGCTTCCTGAGCTTCCCAGGAAAGGGACCGCCCAACCTGCCTTCCCAGGTTGTGCTAATCCCTATCAACTCTCTCACACACACCCTCTGCCCTAAAATATCACAAGTTGTGTAAAGTTTGTGGTGTGTTAATAAATAGAGAACCTGTCATGGTCAGGATTGCAACAAATAATCTTGAAATGGCTAAGACCATGTTTTGGTTGTTTCCACACTCTAAGCTTGCTCAGAGCAGGGGCCGTCCTATGAATTATGGAATGTCTTCCAGCCTCTACTTCATTACTGGCCTCTATTCACAAGATGTCAAGAGTAGCTCCCAACCTCTCAATTTATGATAATCAGAAATGTCTCCAGATGCAGCCATATGTCTCCTAGGGGGGCAAAATCCCCCAGGGTTGGGAAATGCTCCATAGAGGAAGTCCCAGGCAGTTGACTTGAAATCTAAGCACCAGCCTAAATTTTCCCTCCATCCAATGGTCCTGCCTCTTCTCCCCAGCCTATCTTTCTCACCCCTCTCAAATCTATACCAACCTCTAGAGATCGTATGCTGGGGTTCCAGTTCAGAACTTCTCTTGCCACCGAGATTGTCAGAACAGTCCCCTAATGATTCCCTCTGCTGCAGTCAAGTCTTGTTAGCATCAGATTCATCAAATCCACTGTCTATACTGCCCTCAATCCTCTTTCTAAAGCAAATACCTGGCCATGTTGCTTCCCTTCTAGAACTCTGAAGTGGCTTCCCCTCTCGGATTGGGTAGTCTACATCAGGCCTACCCAGAACTTCCAGAGGTGACAGCAATGCTTGATGTCTGCACTGCCCAATACGGCGGCCACTAGCCAAGTGTGGTTGCTAAGGGTCTGACATGTGCTTAGTGTGAGTGAAGAACTGACTTCTTCGTTTCATTTAAAGTTAATTTTCTAGACTGTGCAGGTCTATATACTTAGCCTACATATCCTTACACAGTCTTCTTCAGCACTGGTTCTCACCCTGGTGTTAGAATCAACTGGGATTCTTTTAAAAAAAAAAAAAAATCCCAGTACCCAGTCACTCAGAATCAACAAAGGTGGGGCATAAGCAGTAGCATTTTAAAAGCCCCTTGGGTGATGCCATTGGGCATGTAAGACTAAGAAGCACTGTCCTAAATCCTGCCTACCTCCACTGCTGGCCTTTAAGGTTCCCAGCGCACACACTCCACCCAGCCCGGAGGATTCAGCCACATTGTTATTTCATACTCCACACACAATGTAAAGCCACCCACACCCCAGGCCCTGTTCACATTCCGTCCCTCTGCCCAGAATGCTCTTGTCTACTCCATTTGGTATAACACACAAAAGTGGGGGCCAGAGGCCTGAATGCTGGGGTCTCTAAGCAGCTTATAGTGTCACAGAAGAAAAAAGACTTTGGTGAAGAGTCAGGAGGAGTTCCCAGTGAGGAGACAGAGGAATGCACCTCAGCACTGGTGGGGTCCTTGGCTTACATGACCCCCCCCAAAAAAAATTCAACACACACCAGTCATAAGCATAGACAGGGGTTTGTTTAGGAAAGCAAGAAATACACATTCGAGAGAGAACTTGGGCTATCTCCAGAGTGAGAGACGCATTTGAGGGCTCACAGCTCTTCTTTTATAGGAGATGTTCGTAAAGGGTGGGCAGGAGGAGGTCTGTGCGGATGATATCAGTCCAGTAGTCACAAGGTGGTTTCAGGTGTTTGGGTCATCGTGTGGGACCTGATGGGGCCTTCCCTGTCTTGTCAGTAGGTTTCTCTTTTGTTAAACTATTCAGGGACACCAACAGTGCCCAAGGAGATAGCTCTTTTGTGTGATCTCTGGCTTCTTGCTAAGAGATGTCTCTCCTGCTTAAGTATTTCTAGATTGGACAATTAAAAGTTCAAGGTATTCTGTGGGGTATAGTGTCCAACCACCTTTCAGGATCATTTATGTGGTCTCTATTGTGTGATCAATGGGTGCCTCTTTGAGGATAGTCAGCAGTGTTCAGGATAATTAGTAAAGACTCGAAAATTCCTCTGAAACTTGGGACTCACAGGCCTGCTGAGGAGTAGGGGTGTGGAGGAATGTTGCTGCAGGCTTCCATATTAAAGTGACATTTTCCTTGTTCTTCCTTTCTTCTATCCTGCCTCAATAGGATGAGGGAAAGGGGCAGGTTTGAATGGGGAGCATCCCTGGCCTGGGAGGGGTGGGGTCTCTAAAAGGAAAGGGTGGGGTTCTGAGTATTTGCCTGCTCAGACAGGGCAAGGACCCCTCAGGCAGGCACCACCAGAGTCACAATGCGTGGAGAAGCCAATGGACCAGGGTGACTGGGCTCACCCAGACCTGCCCCTGCCTCCGTTACTTGATCTAGATGGTATCTCCTAGTTCCACTTCACTTGGTTACCAAACTCTAAACCTCAGGCTCCTTATCCATAAAATAGGGATAGCATATAGCATCTATTTTTTAGGGTTGTTCAAGGAATTATGAGTTGACAGAAGCTGGGCATGGTGGTGCATGCTTGTAATCCATTGCTTGGGAGGCTGACACAGGAGTGTCACAGGTTCGAGGCCAGTGCACAGTAACTTAAGCAAGACTATTTCAAAATAAAAAATTAAAATGACTGGGGGTATAGCTCAGAGGTAGAGTGCCCCTGGATTCAATCTCCAGTACCAAAAACAGATGGGGGTTGGGGGTGTAGCTAAGTAGTAGAATGCCTCTGGGCTCAATCCCTAGTACCACAAAAAAAAAAAATAGCATATATAACTGCACCTGGCACAATTTATTGAACATGTATAATATTATGGACAGAATTTAGACCCCATAATAAGCTGTTTTTGTAGATAATATATAAATGTTGCAGTGGCCCATATGTTATGTGTGCCTTACACTTTATATTTATTACCTTATTTAAGCCTCACAATGATGCCGGTGTATTCTGGGCACTGTTATCACCCCCAATTTACAGATGGAAGCATTAAATCTTAGTGTGACTAATGACTCGATCCCAGGTCACACAGCTAATAAGCAGTAGTGCCAGAATTTGAATTGGCTCCAAAGCCCACCTCCCTCTCACACGCTACCGCACTGACTCCCAAAGCTGCCGATTGAGATTCTCTCTCCCTCTGTATAGACAAGGCAATGGGCTCAGGAACCTGCGGTGAGCAGCCTACAACGGCACAGCATGGAAGAGGTAGGTATCGGGTTCAGAATCAAGGCTCACTCCCACGCTGGTGTTTTTCCACCCAAGACTGGTAGCCCCTCGCATCTTCACAAATCTAGTGCAAGTTGTTTACAAAGAAAGGGAGTCTTTTGGAGCATAGCCTACCAAAGGAAATAAGGCTCCTGCCTCTGAAATCCATCTGTTGCCATGGTCTCTGTGTGCTCTTAGCAATTAATTACCACTATTAATTTCCTCTACTACCCAGCTCACTGCATTTCTTTTTTTCCTAGCCTCTGAAGCCAGGCTGTAGTTTTGCAAAAGGGGCGGCTAACCAACTGTAAAGTATGTCCCAGCAGAATCACCAGTCCAAGCTGGTTTCAGAGAAAAGAGCCCAAGGCCAGGCACCAGGACTGCTTGGTGAGTTTAAATACTGCAGCTCTCAGCAGCCAAGGCTGGGAGGACTGGATGAGGATTCTCCACCTAGCTGGGTGCATTGGCCCATGCCTGTAATCCCAGTACTTGGAGGCTGAGACAGGAGGATCCCAGGTTTGAGGCCAGCCTGGGTGCCACCAAGGCCGGCTGGTCCCACCACCTACCAACAGCATCATGGGCTGGGAAAGAAGCCTTTCGTACATGAGCTTTTGGATACACTTACCCAAGCCATAGCAGTAATTCTCTCGAGGCCACAGAGCTGATCAGTAACAGAGCCAGGATTCAATACCTTTGCTGGGACCTCAGGAAAGTAAGTCAATATGTCCCACCAAAGAGAGTCTGTGACCCTCCTTCCTCTCTGACCAGACTCTCCCAGTAGTGCAGACAAAATGTAGACTTTCAACCTCTACTCTTAAAAATCACTAATCTAGTACCTGGGAGGCTGAGACAGGAGGATCATAGGTTTGCAGTCAGCCTCAGCTGACTTATCGAGGCTCTCCTCAACTTAGAGAGACCTTGTTTCAAAATAAAATATAGGGCTGGGGTGTAGCTCAGAAGTAGAATGCCTCTGGGTTCAATCCCCAGTTCTGCAAAAAATAAACAAACAAATTAGTATTTACAAGCTTCCTGTGGTGGTGTTACACCTGTAATCCCAATACTTGGGAGGCTGAGAAAGGAGGATCACAGGTTCAAAGCCAGCCTCTGCAATTTAGTGAGACCCTGTTTCAAAATAAAAAACAAAATAGGACCGAGGGGGTGGCGCACGCTTGTAATCCCAGCATTTGGGAGGCTGAGACCGGAGGATCCGGGTTCGCGGTCAGCCTCAGCTACCTAGTGAGGCACTCCACAACTTAGTGAGACTCGGTTTCAAAATAAAGAATAAAAAAAAATAGGGCTGGGGGTATAGCTCGAAGGTAGAATGCCCCTGAGTTCAATCCCTAGTACCACAAAAAAAAAAAAAAAAAAAAAAAAAATAGGACCGAGGGTGTAGCTCAGAGGGTAGAATGCCTCTGGGTTCAATCCCCAATAAAACACACACACACACACACACACACACACACACACACACACACACGTCACTAATCTGGAGGCAGGAAGAAGGAGCAGAGTAGAATATGGAGGGAAATAGACCAAGTACTATATGTATGTATGAACCTCGCTATAATGTATAATTACCATGCACCAATAAAAGTAAAATAAACTCCAGCCTCAGTCTTAAGGACAAATGTCCTGATGCTGACCCCAGGGAACTCTGAAAACCCTGGGGAGAGAGGCAAGGACCCTCTGCTGTCGAGGGCACACAGAGATGAATCAGCACTACTAGGACACCCTCAGGTTCAGGGAGAAAAAGAACTTTGACACAGGGCACGGCATCTCCCACCAGACCAGTCCTCAGACTTTCTCTGGAGTGGAGAAACGGTGTCTTACCCCAGTGGTCTGCTCAACAGCACATCTTTACCCCAGGGGCTAACATATGACAGGCTATTTTTTTTTCTTTTTGTACCGGGGATTGAACCAAGGGGCATTCTATCTCTGAGCTACACTCCCCAGCCCTGTTTACTTATTCATTGATGTATATTTTGAAACAGAGTCTCACTAAGTTGCTGAGGCTAGCCTCAAACCTGCGATCCTCCTGTCTCGGTGTCCCAAGTATTGGGATTACAGGCCTGTGCCACCTGCCAGCACCCAGCTGGCAGGTTCTTGAGGCTTTGTGAAGTCGCGCTCAGTCTGGCCTTCTCGAGGAAACAGATCCACATTACCAGTCTTACTTTCCTTTCGTGTACGAAAGCCAAAGAAAGGCCTGTTTCTCAGAACTACCCACAGGAGGCACGGAGACGTGTGCTGGAAGAGTCAGGACAGGGCTGCACCATCTCATCTGTGAAACAAGAAGAATAATTAGATGCACTCACCCCCACAGGGAGTTTGATGATGCAGATTAATCACTAGGCGGAGGCGCCCAGATTAGCCCAGTTTAAACAAAGAAACATGATGCAGGTGTGGCTTCTCTTGAAAAGCGATTTAACGCTTGTCTTCTTAAATTTTGAAAAATGTATCTCCAATTCCAAAAGCAACCCATGTTGTTTACTTTTGAAAACTATTTTTAAACATAAAATGCATGGAAGAGTACTCATTCAAACTGAAATTAAGCATCTTTGCGAATCCCTCTCTTCCTTTAGTCTATAAAAGTGAATGTTTATTCACCCCACCCAGAAGGCACAACTATGAACTTCCTGGTGGAAGGCGTCCTTCCAGACCTCTGCCTATGCTTAAATAAACACATGCTGACATGTGCAACCAATAAGTATGGTCAAAAGCATTCTAAGTATCTTCTTTACGTGGGAAAGAGCAATAAGCATGTTATTAAATAAGAAAAAATAGAAAGTTTAAAAATACAGACATGGAGAAAGAGCACCTTACCAGCCGACTGCCTCTGCAGAGCTGCCCCCCACCCTGCGGTGGGGGTCAGTGGGCAGAGAGGACAGCAGAGAGTGGCTGACGCTCAGCCTAACCACTGACCCAGGCAGACCGGGAAACGCAGGCAGGAAATGTCAGGAGCACATCAGGAGAACAGCGTTCATCCTGGTGGCATCGGTGCCCGCCTCTGGGGAGCTCCAGGAGGTGCTCCCAATCGAGCTGACAGGCCCATTCGGTGCCAGCTCTGGCCTCATCTCACTGGACCCAGTCCACAGCCAGCTGGAAGATACGCCCAGATCTCACAATCCTGCAGGGTGCAGCGGGGGCATCCGACCTCTGCTGACGCTCTAATAAATACCAATTTGGTGAGGAGGGAGGCAGTGTCCCATATAACCCCCCCACATGCCCCTGTAAGATAGCTATTATTGACCCCACTTACAGAGGGGTGAACTGAGGATCAGAGTGAAGTCACAGCCCAGGATCACGTGAGTGGGGAGAAAGGAGAACGGTCCTATCCCATTATGGCCCCCAGTGGTTCGAAGGCTCAGCAAGGTATCTTACTCCCCAGGTCCCTCTACCAGGAAGGTAACTTTCTCCTCACTTTTCAGATGAGGAAACCAAGGTCAGGATCTATGTCTAGTCTGAAAAGGGCCTCTTCCGCCCTCTGCCGGCTGGTGGGGCGGGGCAGGGGAGCGGTGGCGCTGTGGAAACCCAGGGAAGGAGGGGTTGCATAACCTGCCTCTGCTCCGCCAAAAGCTGCAAACACCCACTCTCCCCATTCACGAATCTGTGCAATGAGTGGTGGGAGTGGGGAAGGATGTATTTTTTTTTAAACTTGCCTTCAGTCAGGGAATTTCACAGTATAATTATATAGTGAGGACACCAAATTAGCAGAAAGAAGGAACTGTCTGTCGGAGGGAACAGCCACACAGCACCGCTCACATCCCTGATTCACAGCTGCTCACAGGCTCCTGGCTGGGCTGGGGAACTCTCCCTCCAGATCCTAAATACACACGACTCTTCAACTCAGGAAGAGTCCTCAGACACCAGTGCCCCCAAACCCCTCACTATAGGGGAAACTGAGGTCCCCAGAGAAGTTCTGTGCTTGGAGTCATAGGACAGGCTAAAGACTGGGAGCTCCCCTTCTCCCCCCCCCCCCTGACTCCAGCCCCACCCCAGCTCTCTGAAGCCAAGAGACAGAAATAAACCAGGCTGGGGCTTCTGGAGTCCAAAATAAACACATGTACAGCTCTTTGCATTGTTGCCGTGGTTATAGATAACAAGGGCTGTGGCAAAGCACAGCAAATCAGTTAATGATGAGCGAGAAACTCCTGATACATTCCACACAGATGCATCGCTCCCCTAACTCAGAGGCAAGCTGGACTCCAGGGGCAGGGGGCAGGGGGCAGGGGGCAGGGGGCAGGGGGCAGGGGCCGGCAGTGAGCAGAAGGGCGGTGATGGCGGAAGTGACCTTGGGCACCCCTCCGTCTCCATCCCTCCCTGCTCCCTCTGCCACCAAAAGCAATGTGATCTCACATGCTCAGTGTCAGCCCAGCTTCCTTGGCCAGCAGCAGTTGTAGTCTCTCCAAGATCCACAAGGAGGCAGCAGCTGGCCCCAGCAGGGCAGGTGAGGCTGAAGACTTAGGTCTCTGAGGAGGCCTTGCTAGTTCGCTGAGTGAATTTTCTCTGTGCCCTCAAGCTCCTGAGTCACCTGGTTCCAGTTCTTACTGCAATGGTGATTTGAACAATTGCACACCTGTAATCTCAGCATTTGGGAGGCTGAGGCACGAGGATGGAGGGTTCGAGGCCAGCCCCAGCAACTTAGTGAGACCCTCAGTGACTTAGCATGACCCTCCTTTATAATAAAAAAATAAATAAAAAGGGCTGGGGGTGTAGCTCAGAGGTAGAATGCCCCTAGGTTCAGTTCCCAGTATAATAATGATAATGAAAATGATAATAATAATGAGAAACTGGCTGCAAATATTCTCCTCCTTGTACCCACTCTCTTTGCAATGTGACTTTGTAGCTCCCTTCATCAAGAGTAAAAGTACACTTTCTCTCCCTTCAATCTCCTGCTGTCTTTTTTATTTGTTTTGGCCAATGGAATGTGTCACTGAGCCCAGAGTACTCAAGTCCTTTATCTGTGACCCAGGAGTCTTTGGCCAACATCCCTGAAAGAGTCACAGGCCAATCTATGAGCATGTAAACAGAGTAAAATCAAATCTCAGAAGCCAGGCTGGTGGCTTAGGCTGGTAACTTGGAAGCCTGAGACAAGAAGACCACAAATTCAAAGCTGTTCAGATCCTGTTTCAAAATTGTAAAATGAGCAGGGCATGGTGGTACATACCTATAATCTCAGTACTTGGGAGGCTGAGACAAGATTATGGAGGATTTGAGGCCAGCCTCAGCAACTAAGCAGACCTGTTTCAAAATAAAAATTAAAAAGGGCTGGGGAGATAGGTAGGAGTGGGAAGGTAGAATGCCCCTGGGGCTCAATCCCCAATACAAGAAAAAAAAATAGAAAAGAAAAAAGAAAAGAAGAATGAAAAGGGTTGAGGTGCAGCTCTAGGTTCAAACCCCAGTAACACCAACACACACACACACACACACACACACACACACACACACACCTACATGCACACGCACACACTTGAGTCTCGGAGCCAGGCGAGGTGGCACACACCTGTAACCTTCCCCAAGTACTACTTGGGAGGCTGAGACAGGAGGACTGCAAGTTCCAAGGCAGCTCAGCAACTTAGCGAGGCTCTTAGCAACTTAGTGAAACTCTGTTACAAGCGAGGCTCTTAGCAACTTAGTGAAACTCTGTTACAAATAAAAAATAAAATAAGGCTGGAGGTGTCGCTCAGAGGTAGAATGCTCCTGGGTTCAATCCCCAGCACAAAAAATACATAAATAAAAACAACAACAGCAAAAAACTCATCTCAGGTCCAGCTGGAAACAGGCACACTCTTGTACCCTGAGCCCCAAACACTTTCCCCTCAGCAATCCACGTGGCTTATCCTAACTTCCTTCAAATGTATGTTAGTCCTGGTCCTCTGAGAAGCAGATGCCAATGCTGTGGGGGGATTCATCATGCAGGCTTTTATTAGGGGACCACATTTGTGAGTGGAGATAGGGACACAGCAGGGGAGGGTGGGTTGCAATTCCTCACCTCAGGAACTCAGGATCTGTGGGGTCCTTGGCTTCTTTGGCAAGAAAGAATTTCAGCACACGCTAGTGTTAGAAATAAATTTCCATAGCGTTGTAAGAAAAGACACATGTTTGAAAGTGTCTCTGCAAGGTGATTTTACTTTTTGCAAAAAGGAATCCTGCCACCAGTAAAGTCAGGTGTGCAGAAGCAACATCACAGGGCTTGCTGGGTCTTTTATTTCCAGGGCAGGCATCTGTGCTGTGTTCCTATTGGTGAGAGCATGTCTGCACAATCTTTACCCCATTGGCTGAAAGGGATGCTGGGAGAGGGGTTGGCACTTACAATTTCCAGGAAATGCTATCTGTACAAAAAAATATGAGGGCACACCAGGTTATACAATGGGGGTTTTAAAAAATGGAGCTTAGTCAAGCCATCCTTTGAGAGAAAAGATATAATTATATTCTCACACCAGTCAGAGACAAAGACAGAAGTTTACTTAGGAAAGTGGGGAATGCACGTTCAAGGGAGAATGCCTTTGGGGTTCAAGAGGGAGACAGTGCCTTTGGGGTCTTTACAGGATGGGTGGGGGCACATGGCAGGGATGAGGATCTGGTCTTTTTTTTTTTTTTTAATCTTCAGGTTCCTGACATCCTATTGGTGAGTGCTGAGTGGTGCCTGGGTTTGACCAAAGGTCAAATATTTTTAGAGATCCTTTGCTTACCTGAAGCATCTCAGGAATTTTTGGTAGGAAGATGGTTATGATTATGATTAAAAGTGTGGGCCTACCTACTGAGGATTTTTGCCTAAGAAAGACCAATCCCTATAGGGTGAAGATAAGGGTGACGAAGTTTCTAGATTGTAGAACTACGGTTTCCCTTTCCTTCCCAGTTTGTCTACTTTCTATCTATTATTTTTATTTCTCCAATCCTACATCAAGATGATGAGGCCATGCTAACTCCAAGGGAAGAAAAAAGGAGAGGCGGCAGAAGGGAGGCGTCCTCCTGCAGTGCATGGTCTAAGGAAGCTTGGGGGAACCCTCAGGTAGTCCCTGAGCTGAAGCCTGCTGCCAGGGGGCCTCTCAGGGGTGCCAGCCATTGGCGGGAGGTGGCCGGAGGGAGAATGGACTTCACAGACAGGCAGTGATGGGTTTCAAAGCAGAGTAGCCAAGCCCTTTGCTCAGCTCTGCTCCTGTCAATAGGAGACCTGCAAGACACATTCTCAGAGCCATCACGAAGTTTCCACTCACTTGTCCCCTTCAGCCTGACCCAAGGGTGTTCTGCCTCTGAGCTACAGCCCCAGCCCTTTTCACTTTATTTATTTATTTTGAAAGAGAGTCTCAATAAGTTGCTCAGGGTCTCAGCTCCACCCACAGACCTTTCTATTTTTCATTTTGAAGCAGATTCTTGCTAAATTGCTGAGGGTCTCCCTAAATTGTTGAGGCTGACCTTGGACCTATCATCCTCCTGTCTCAGCCTCCCATGCCACCATGTGTGCCACTGTACCTGGCTCTGCACTGTGCTTTTTAATTGCACTTGTCATCCATTCATTTCATAACTTCTAGCTAATTCTGCCTCTTACCACTAAAAGGTAAGCTTCATGGCAGCAGGAATTTTTGTATCTTTTGTTCAGGGATATATCCCCAGCATATTGAACCATATCTGGCACTCAAAAATTTTAAAAATGATGAATGAAATATTTTCTGATAGGTACCAAAGGGTCAATTTCCAATTGTATGGGCCCCAAGTTATGGATTGAATGTGTCCTCCTGAAATTCCTATGTTGAAGCTTTAGCCCCCGCTGTGGTGGGATTTGGAGATTAAAGTCTTTGGAAATAATTAGGGTTAGATGCGGTCAGGAGATGGGGCTCTTGTGATGGGATTGGATTCCATATAAAGAAGAAATCAGAGCACTTGCTCTCTCTCCACAGCATCCAGAGGAAAGGCCTGATGAGCAGGCAGGAGAAGGGGGTCATCAGCAAGCCAGGAGGAGGGTCTTTAACAGGAACCAAATCGGCCCACACCTGGTAAGCTCCTGGACTCCAGAGCTCTGAGAAAATGAACTGTTGTTTAAGTCCTCAGTCTATGGCAGCAGGAGCAAATGAAGACACCCCAAGTCCAGTGTTACTCACACATGGAGCATCAGCAAACTTTCAGATGGCTCCAAGTAAGACTCCAAGACAAGCATGTCTTATTTCCCCTTAATTCCAAATTTCAACCGCCTTTCTGGTGGCTGCTTCTAGTTCACGAGGAGACAGGAAACTGCGCCATGCTGGCTGGAGGTGGCTAGCATATACATAAGGCAGAGAAGGGGGACGACATTGTTGGTTGAACCTCTGACTCCCCATCCACTTAAATTTCCTGTCTTGGAAAAGCCCAGGCACTCTGGTTGGCAATGCCCCGGAAGACGCAGGATGACAGGCGAGAGTGGGCCGGCCCTGTGGGCTAATCGGCCCCTGAGCTCCGGGGGCAGTTTTCCCTACCTTGTTGCTATGGCAACAGAATCTCACTGCAGGTGCCCACCTGTCACCACTGCGGGGCCAGACTCTGATTGTATCCAAGGGCCTCCGTGTGGGGAAGCAGGAGGCAGACGCACAAAGGCCTTGTGTAGCCTGAGGACACCGGAGGTGGCAGTTAGGAAGCAAAGCCAGGATGCAGATCAGTTGGCGGTCTCTGTGGGGTGCCTGGGCCCTTGGGAATGTGCACAGAACCCCAAAGGAGCAGGACCACAGTTAACACAGGGAGTACCGTGACTCCCCCATGGACATGCACTGGGGGGTGGGAGGTTCAGACGAGGCCCTTCCAGCGCCTTCCTGCACCCTTCCCCTCCCACCGCCCCACACATTCTGCTTCTGCCAGAAATCTACAACCTGCCTTAGACCCGTCCACCTCCTGCTTCCCATGTTCACCTGTCCTGCTCCCCTACCCGCCGACCCATGTGCTCCTCCACCCGTGTCCTGCTCTGCCCCTAGCACTGGTGACATCCCCAAGGAGACAAGGGGCACATGCTAGGAGCACTCCCAGATTGTCAGGCAAGAGCCACAGGCTCTGTGGTCACTGATCAGTGAGCTCGCCTCCCCTCCTCCACCCCCGGTGAGCTAGCCGAACGCCCCCCACTGCCCCATGGCCGCCTTCCTGGACCAGGCCACCTCGCCCTCTGTTTGGATGATTGCTGTAGCCTCCTCTGCCCCCCTACCCTGCACCACTCTTCCCTGTCTGCTGCACCCCAAAGTGGCTTCGGCACGGGGTCTCACCCCATCTGTCATGACTGTGACTCTTCCGACCCCACCCAGCCCTCTCTCCATCCTGGCTCAAATCCAATTCCTTAAAGAAGTCCCAGTGTGCGTATGTGTGTGTGTGTGTGGGGGGGGTGACAGTCCCTCTAGTCTCCTCATTTCCCCAGCTCCCCCACCAATGCCTGTACCCAAGCCTCCCTCCTGTTCCAGGCCAAGCTCCACACATGTTGACACAGGCAAACAGGTGCTTAGGAAGCAAGGTGGCCCCAGGGCCAGATGCTCTGTCCCAGTCAGAGCATGCTCTTATGTTGGTAGCAGTGGCAATACACATGACCACAAATAACAGAAACTCAACACAGAACTTTCCATATATTTATTATCTCATGTAAGAAACCCAAGGGCAGGGCAGTTCTGGGTCCTATCAGTTCAGCAACTCAACATTATTAGGGACCCAGCTTCTTTCTTTCTTTTTTTTTTTCTTTTGTGACCTCACAGGACTCATCTCCCCTCATGGTCTCAAAATGCCTGCCAGAGTTCCAGGCATCACATGCAGTTCAACAACAAGCAGCAGTAGAAACGAACGTATTATCTCCCACCTTTCCAGAGCAAGAAAAATATTTCCCAGAATTCCCTTAGCAGTGATAGCTCAAGGGCTTGAATTGTGTCCCAGGCCTATTCCTAGGCCAATGTGATACTGGGGAGAGGGATAGCCGTGATTGGCTTCAACTAAGAAAAAGTCAGGCCCTATCCACCTGATAGTGGAGGACACAGGGACCCCATAAGCCAGGGTGAAGAGGGTGTCTGCTGGAGAATCAATCAGTTATTCTGGCTCGGTATTCGTACTCAACTGGCTCCAACCTGGTGTAGCCAGTGCTCCGCCAAGCGCCAAGGTTAGGTCAGGGCCTGGTCTGAGAGTAGGGGTGGCCGGGGGGGTGGGGGGACGTGGTAGGCAGACCCTGAGGACGTGAGCGCCATGGTCCAACCTAGAAGATGAATCAGAAGAGTGGCCACGGTGCTGAGAGGAGAAGGGCGGAGACAGATTCAAAAGAAATCTTAGCAGTAGAGTCAGTGCATCTCGGCAAATCCTTGGCTATGGAGGATGCGGGAAGCCAGGGTGACTTTGAGGGTAGAGGGGCCATTGGTGCTGGTTGGGCTGCACACAGGCATTGTGGGTAACTGAGAAGGGCACACCTGCAGGACGTGCAGGATCCGTGCTCTGCAGTGTCACTGGGTCCTCAGAGCAGCTGGGCCTACCAGGCCAGTGGGGGACAGGTAGTAGTGCTCCATTTGTGGACCAGGACACTGGCACTTGGCATCATGAGCCTGTGCCCAAGATGACAGAGCCTGGAACACCATCCAGGCACCTGAACCAGTGTCAGGTCAACCTGGGCTGGGGCGGCCTCGGCTGCTGCTCTCAGACTCTGCCCAAGAGAGGCAGCTCCATTTTCTGGCTTCAAAAGTTGAGATTTCTCCTTTCTCTGTGGTTCATATCAGAGGTTCTTTTATTGGTCAGTCTCAAAGGGACCAATTTCCTTGTACTATATTTAACTGGTATTTTTGAAGCATAATAATTGAACATTTTTATTATTTTTCCCAGAGTAGGGAAGGACTTTCTAAGTATGACTCAAACCCAGAGGGAGAGAGAGAGAGAGAGACAGAGAGAGAGAGAGAGAGAAAGAGAAAGAGAGAGAGAGAACAAGAGCGAGAGCAAGAGAGGAAAAGACTGATAAATTTAACTCCAAGAAATAAACATTGGGAAGACCAAAATGCAATGTAAGAACATTCCAATATTTGCAATTCACATCATAGACATAGAGCTAATTATTCTAATAAAGAGCTCTGCATATCAGTCTGGGAGGGAAAGACCAACAAACAAATAAAAATGGGCAAAGGATATGAACAGACAGATTTCAGAAAAGAAAATTCATGTTTCTTGAACATCAGAAAATATACTCAAACTTCAACTAAATGTACTGATAAACCTTTTTTTTTTTTTTTTTTTTTTTTTTTTTTGTCACCTGATGGTTTGTCAAGAAGCAAAGAGACTGATACTGTTTGGTGAGAATAAGAGAAACAGATTCTCATACCTTCCTGGTAGAAGAATGAAGTATTTTGAACTTTACAGAAGAAAAGCAACAACATAATTGTAATGATATATGCTCTATCACCCTGAAATTCCACTTCAAGAAATTTATCCTGCAGAAATACATCTATGTCATATTCCAAAAGCACAAACTCATGTTACAATATTGTTTATAAAAACAAATGACTGGACACTACCCAGAAACCCATCAGTTGGGAACTGGGTATTAAATTATGATCCATCTATCTTAAAAAAAGAACTTTGATGGTACGGATATAAAATAACCTTCAAGACATATTAACTGAAATACAAGGCACGGAGCAGTATGCATGGTATAGTGCCGTTAATGCCAAATAAAAACATATGTGTAGGAGAATCTGCACACAGATGAGTAGAATTTCTTATTTATCATTTCCCTGAAAGGATAAATAAGAAACTAGTAACACCAGCTGCCCTGACTGAGCAGCTAGAAACTGGGAAGCAAGAGAAGATGTTTTCCTATAAACCCTCTTTGGTTCTAAATTCTGGTGCTATAGAATTTTATTATCTATTAACAAATTAGATATACAACAAAGTGGAAGTGAAAAGTTTCCCTAAAGGATGAAAACTGTAGCTAGCATGCACTGCTTTAGAGTATGGGAAATGAATATTATATTCGCTTTCCAGAGAGGCACAGCTTAAAAGAACACACAGCATCTCCCTGTTCCCCCAGCCAGGAGTCCAGACATGGGTCAGCTTAGTCCTATGTCTTGCAAGGCCAATATCGAGGTGCCCGGGTGGCTGCACTCCCCTCTGGACCCTTGACTGGGAATGAGTCCAATCCCATATTCACTGAGTCTGTTGGCAGAGCCCATTTTCATGAGGCTGTGGCTAAGGGCCCTGGCTTTTTGCTGACTGGAGGCTACTTTTAGATTCTGGAAGCTTCCTACACTTGCCTACCACATGAGAGTCCCCGACAATCTGCTTCCTCCCTCAAGCCCCAAAGGAGAGTCCCTCTGGTCTCCTACGATAAAGTCTTATGTGACAAAACATTGTCACAGGGGTGACGTCCCACACTCTTGCTTATTCCATTGGTCAGAAGCAAGTCGCAGGTCTCACGGTCACTCGAGCCTGAGGGTCACACACAGGCATGAACACAGGGAGGTGTAGATTGTAGGGGGACACCTGCAGCCTCCCCCACACCCTGAGTTGGTTCTCAAAGTAGGAGGAGATGCTCACAGTGGAGGTGACAGGCATCCAGAGCCACTAAGCCACTAAGGACCGGATCTGCACACATCTGCACTCTTTTTGCCCAATTTCCCTCCAAAGTATCAACTCTGTTCCAAGAGCCCATTCACTGCTGGGGCTCAGTTCCCCCACATCGTGAAGGGATATCCTGGGGCTCCCCTAGGCCAGGCCAACTTGGCTGAACCCCCCACATCGTCCTGCCTCCTCTGGCGACACTCCTTACTCCTGAGGTCTCCACTAGGAGGCTCACTCATGAGTCTCCTCCCAGACTCCTTTGCAGTTAAAGCGGGGACGGACAGAAGTCCCTTGGGCAGCTCCAGGGCCCTGCACTGTCTACCAAACTGATGAGGACTTTAATGTCTCACCAGCATCAGCATCATCACAATTGCTCTCTACTAACTGTTCACATGTGCCTGATCCCACGGTAATCTTGCTAGTCAGGTCTGCTTTTGACACCTGTAACCTCAGACCCAGAGAGTTTCAGAGCTGCCTGAGTCTCCCTAGGCTGGGAAAGAAGAAGCAGAATTCACAGCCAACCCCACTGGGCTGAAAGCGCCTATCTCTCCTCTCCCTACGGCTGCCGGCTGCTTGGTAATGCGATCATGCGGTCAGCTTTGCAGCGCAGGGACCATGCGGTGACTCATGGGTCTCTGCATCCTTGCAGAGGGTCTGTCGCCCCCACAGGAAGACAGCCCTTCACCTCCCTCCTCTGACAGCTCTGCGGAGGTGCCTAGGAGCACTCTAGGCTCAAAGCTTGGCCTCTCTCTTTCTCTCTCTCTCTCTCTCTCTCTCTCTCTCTCTCTCTCTCTCTCTCTCTCTCTCTCTCCTTTCCCTTCCCGCTCCCAAAGCTGAACAGGACCCCTCTCCTTGCTCCTTCATGTGGGAAGAGAAGAACTATTTCTAGGACACCTTTAGGACTCCCCTTTCCCACCAGATAAGGCAGAAGCATCAAAACTGGAACTGACGGGCCCCGCAAAGTCTTTTGATCCAAACATGTCCTTCAGTACTTAAATACTTCCTCTCCATCCCATCCCTCCCCAGGGCTATATCAACTTCTGCTTACTTAACCTTCATCAACTTACCTATATCAACCTCTGCTTCCTTACCTCCAACAGTGGTGAGTTCACTGCTACACCAGGGCAGCCCATGCCAAGCAAACCCAGGCCTCCTTCCTAAAAAGTTGAATTCAATGGCCTGGCCAATGACTGGACTTCTCCTTGAGTCAAATTACACAGGGAGGAACTTCCAGGTGGAGAGATTTTTGCAAACAAATCATGAAAAAAAGCATCATGGAATAAGAAGCTAAACCGCAAGACAAATCGGATCACACCTTTCCTCTAAGGAGTCTTAATGCATCTTGCGCTGCTATAACAGAATACCTGAGGATGGGTAATTTATAAACCTAAGAATGTATTGCTGACAGTGGTGGAGGCTGGGGAGTCCAAGACCAAGGTATAGCCTCTGCATCTGACCTCTGTTGAGGGCTGTCTTGCTGATCCTCACATGGTGGGAGGCAGAAGGGCGAGGGAGCAAATGCTGCAGGAATCCTCTTCTATAAGGCCTCTGTCCCTCCATGGGGGAGGAGCTCCAGCGGCTTATCACTTCTTAAAGGCCCCACCTCTTAATACCATTGCGTTGGTCACCGAGATCAATGCCCGAGTTTTAGAGAGGACACACTCGAACCACAGCCAACCCTGTGCCCCAGGATGGGGCTCAAGCTCCCCACTGTGCACTGCAGGTCACCAGGAGCCTGGCCCCTCCCCACATCCCATCTGAGTCTTGCTCCAGACTCCTGCCCAGCACCACAGCTGCTTCCCAAAAGCCCCTTCTGCACTCCGGGCTGGGAGAGATGACACTTCCTCTCCTGGAGACCTCTTCCCATCCGTGGTCCTTCACATGCGCTCTTTTGCATCTTCTGAGCCCCTTATGCGAAGTCTCTTCCAACCCCTAGAGCTAGTCCAGGTCTCTCAGTGCTTATAACAAGGTAAGTAGCTTCCAGTACTGAGCACCTAGTACTCATGCTAGACCCTGGGCATGCATCAGCTTTAGTTTTGTAGAAAAAAAAATAATACCCATTTAAGCAAGTGGGGAGGGAAAGAGACTGAGAGATGCTGCCTGGGCCAGGTTCATGTCAGGTCTCTTCTTATTCCACACCTGCAAGTCCATCGTATCGGACTATTTCCTCCCCTTCCTGGCCAGTGCTTCTGAAGCTCTGCTAGGCTTGGAGCCTTAGTACTAAATACATTTTGCACTACGATCCAGTACTCACCTTCATACGCAAAAGTTTCTGAAAACAAAACCTACCCAGTGGGCTTTCAGCACACTGGTCTTCTCTATTTTCTTTCATTTTCTTTTTAAATCCTTTCATTGGCGCCTTGTAATTGTACGTCATAGTGAGGTTCAAAGTGGTACAAGCATACATGCGCACAGCACTGTGTTTCCCTCCAGATCCCACCCCTCCCCCCAACACACACACACACACACACACACACACACACACACACACACACACGCACACTAGTGGGATCAGTAGTTATACCTTCCTATAGGAACACGGCATTATACTAGCTGATCTCCCCTACCCTAATAATCTCTAATTCTATCCGTTTCCCTGAAAATGACATGATTTTATTCTTCTTGGCTGAACAGAATTCTGTCGTGTGTATGGACCACACCTTCGATATCCATTCGGCTGTTGAAGGACACCTAGGTTGGCTCCATAATTGGGCTATTGTGAATTGTGCTGCTGTACTTCCTCTAAAATCAGGAACAAGACAAGGATGCCCACTATCACCACTCCTGTTTCATTTCCTTAAATGCTCTGATCTACTACATTGATTTCGTGACCCACTAATAAGTGGGGATTCCAGTCCTAAAACACTGCTTGTATAGCAGGCCTCAGCCAGAGGCCACCAGACAGCAGGTGTTCCACCAACCCGGCCTGTCCTCCAGGGAGCTGGCGCCCTGCCCTGGCCTGGCAAAGTGACTCCAGAAGCCAACAGACCAGGACCCTGGGGCCCAACAGCCCTGGCAGGGACTCCATCCCTCCTTGTTAGATTCAGATGGCAACAGAAGCTTCTAGATGAAAAGCTGGGAACTGACTCTGCCCAAAGAACCAGGCCCAGCAGCACCACGGGAGGCCCCCTGGCCCACCGCAGCGGCGCGTGATTGTGCAGCCTCTCGGGGTCGGCAGCTGGAGCTGCTTGTGCCACACACGTCCCCACCCAAGGGCGGCAGCGCCCGCCAGCCAGGCAACAAGACAGGTGAGTTCCAACAACCCTGGATTTCACCTCTGACTAAACCAAGACTGAGCTCACCAAGAAGCTGGATTCTAAATTTAGTACCAAGCTCTGGGAAGCTGGTGCGTTTGCCCCACAGCCCGCGGCAAAGCCGACTGTGAGGTCGCGGCTCCATCTCCCACTCTGACGCCCAGGAGTCCCGCTGACTCATGCAGGGCCTGGGCCTTAATGACCCTCCTCTGCCGTGCGCTCGGAGGGGAGGGGCTGCTGAAACCTTCAGGGGCAGTCAGTTCCTGAGGCCTGATGGTGTCCCCCAGTGGGCTCCGTGGTCACCTGCCCCACCCCATGGCTGGAGCATGGTCCTACATCTCGTCCTCTCGGGCCCAGCGAAGGGTGATGGCCCTTTCCCCATGCAGGGCCCCAAAGCTTTTCTTGCAAGGGTGAGCTCTGAGCATGTGCACTGCCCCAAGCAGCAGGCTGGTCTCCTGGATCCTGGTGAGGGAGGATAGAAGAAAGAAACCAATTATGTAGAAAGGTGACACAAAACCTGGGCATGGTGATACACACCTGTAATCCCAGTACTTGGGAGGCATAGATGGGAGGATCACAGGTTGGAGGCCACCCCCAGCAATTTATCAAGACTCTCAGTAACCAAGCAAGACCCTGTTTCCAAACAAACAGACCCAAAAAAGGGCTGGAGGTATAGCTCAGAGGCAGAATGTCCCTGGGCTCAATCCCCAGTACCCCCCCCCCACACACACACACACGCTTGTGACATAAAGGAAGAACAGGAAAATGTCACTTTAATACAGAAGCCTGTGACAACACTCCCCAGTATCCTTACACCTCAGCCAGGCCTGTTAGTCCAAGTTTCTGGGGGAATTTACAAGTCTTAAATAATAACTCTGAGCAGGGCGTGGTGGCGCAGACAGGAGGATCCAGGTTCGAGGTCAGCCTCAGCTACCTAGTGAGGTCCTCCGCAACTTAGTGAGACCCTGTTTCAAAATAAAGAATAAAAATTAGGCCTGGGGGTGTAGCTTGGAGGTAGAATGCCCCTGAGTTCAATCCTCAGTACTGTAATAATAATAATAATAATAATAATAATAATAATAATAATAATATGATAATAACTCCGAGCGCTGTTGATTGTCCTCAAAGAGGTACCTATTGATAGACAACAGACCACACAAAATATCTGGAAAGGTGACTGAACACCATACCGGAAATTCATTCACAAACAAACTTAAACTATTGATTACCCAACTTACGAACACTGAAGCAGGAGAGATACCCATTGGTCAGAGGACGGAGGTCACAGAAAACAGCAATCTCCTTGGGCACTGCCAGCTGTCCTGGAATAGTGGAAGCAAAAGAGACACGTGCTGATACGACAGTAAAGGCCCCATCCAGACCCTGAAGATGCCCAGAGCCCCGGAGCCCCTTGTGATCACGGACTGACGCCACCCTCACAAGCCCCCTCCTGCCCGACACTGGGGAGAGCAGTCGTGCACCCCACGGGCGTCTCGCTCTGAACACAGCCGCCTTCTCCTTCCGAGTGCTTTGCTCGATTTCTCTGCCTCTCTGACTGGCTCACGGTGAAATTCTTTTCTGTCATGTAAGCCAAGGCCCCGCAGGTCCTGAGTCACATTCCCCACTCTCCCCCACTAGGAAACCCGCCCCCTCCCCGGCCCTTCACAGAGTCAGCCCTTGAAAAACCCTGTGAGGCGGGCACTATGGTGAGCCCATTTTGGCCAGCCGAGGCTTGCAGAGGTTCGCCAACTTGCTGGGTCAGCGCCGACCACCCTGCTTTTCAACGGCTCCACTTCACGGCCTCTGTGCCAGGGCCTCCCTCAAACCCTGCACTAGACCTGGAGCCTGACTCTCCAACCGCTGATGCTCTGCTGTCCTTGCACAGCCCGGCTGGGACGAGGCTGGGGGGTGGGGGGGCAGAGGCTCCTACTGGTTGCGTGGGCCTGAGCCTCTCTGAGGCTGTTTCCCCTTGTAGAACAGGGGCAGCTTTGCAATCTATGCATGTGGCTGGGCTGACCTCCATCTCCCAGATTTCTCTTTCCCATGCATTTCCGGTTGGGGCGGCCACAGAAGACGTTCTGGTAAGCACTCTGTGGGGGAGGCATGAAGTCAGCGGTCATTTTGCAGCTTACCTCGTGTGTCGCTGACTTATAGCTCTTTGGGGTGGGGTCTGCAATTATCCTACCTCCCTCTAGGGGCCCCTTCAGCGTCTTCCACCTCTGGGCCAGGTCCACAGGGCATCAGCGGCTTCTCCTGCGGGACACCTGTACGGTCAAGGTCAGAGAGAGCAAGCACTGGCTCGGTTCTGTCTGTCCCTGTGGTTTCCAACCACGCTGATCACCTTGACCCAGTTGGTTGGCCTGGAACCTTCCCAACTGAAAATCTTGAACCCCTTTGACCCTGAGAAAACAGAATATGTAGCTGGTCACTTCATTCCAGTATATGCTCATGAGTTCCAGAAGTGTTACAAGACACGCAACCAGTCTCCTCACCATGAAGGCCAACCCTGTAGCAAATCTCTGACTGGTAGATAGATAGGGGATGAATAGATGGATACATAGATACATAGATAGATAGACAGACAAACAGACAGATAGATAATAGATGGATAGAAGATGACCATAGCTAGGTAGATAGACAATAGGAGACAGTAGATGAAGATAGATAGAGATGATAAATAGATAATAGAGGATAGATAATGAAGATAGGAGATAGATCATAGGGAGAAGATGGATAGATAGGTAGATGATAGAGGATAGATAGATGGAGAGAGAGATATGGATAGATGGATAGATAGGCAGATAGATGATAGGGGATAGATAGATGATAGATAGATAGATAGATAGATAGATAGATAGATAGATAGATAGATAGATAGATGGATGGGTAGACAGACAGATATGGTATGGATAGATGGGTGGATAGGTAGATAGATGGTAGGGGATAGATGATGGATGAATAGATAGATGGATGGATGGATGGATGGATGGATGGATGGATGGATGGATGGATGGATAGATGGATGGATGGATGGATGGATGGATAGACAGACAGACAGACAGACAGACAGACAGATAGATAGCAGTGTTTACCTTGTAGAGCTGTGAGGATTAACAAGGTAAGTGTAAGCACAGTGCCGATGCACACTAGGTGTTACTGTTGCTACTTAACTGGTGTCACGCGCTGCTCGTGTGTAAAGTGGTACCCGCCGTAGCTGCCCCTCCGCTCCTCAGAGCCACTCGTTGTAGGTATCTCTCATCCAGGATAACAGTGACCATCTTCGGATGCGTGTCAATTGGGAGGGAACCCAAGTAGTTACACAGGTGAGACACACGTGGAGCCCCACTGAGCTGCACACAAAAGGTGTGCATGCGCTACCACAGTATGTTATAACTCCATGACATGTTAAAACCTTTCAAATGTTGTAGAAAAACATCTGATATGCAGTATCTAAAAAGACTGAATTCCCCTCCATCCTCACTTTGCTGTCTGGCAGTGACCACATCCATAAAATGGGTAGGCTTACCAGAGATCAGGAAACTTGTCCAACTGATTCCCTGGTCCCCAGATTCTCTGCTTCTTTGATTTAAGAGAACAGAGGAACCCAGAGGGAAACCTGTGAAAAATTACGGGGCACACGGTCTACTGGAGCCGTACCGCCCTTCCTGGAGTGCCTGGGGTAGCATTCCCACCCACTGTCCTTTGGACAAAAGCAATTGTGGATGTACATCTATATAGAAAATACCTAAGTGCTTCGGAGAGGCCAGCATGCTAGAGAGGTCTGGATCCTGTAGGTGTGGATGCTTGGGCTTGGCAGCTGTCACTAGGGGCCTGCAAGGAAACATGGGTACTCAAGACTCTCTCATCTGGGAGAAGGAAATACAAAAATACTCATGATTAGAGACACACATGTGCCAGACTCAGCGCCAGGTGTTTCCCAAGCACCATCTCATTTTACTCCTCAATGGAATAATATGCAGTCACTAAAAATGACAGATGTGCATGAACTTGAGAGTGTGCATTTTTTACTCACTTGCACTTTTTTCTAATTTTTAACTATATTTATACAGCAAAATGGATGGAACTAGCAAATATTATGTTAAGTAAGATCAGCCAGTCTCAGAAAGTCAAGGGTCGATCGAATGTTTTGTCTCATATGTAGGAACTAGAGAGAAAATAGGAAGCAAAAAGAATTGCAGATAATTGTGGAGAGAGACCAGTAGAACAGTTAAAGGGACTGAGGAGGCAGGTGGAGAGGGGGTAAAGGAGGCTTGAGGAAGGAAACATTTCAAATAATGCCATGTCCATAGACGAAGGTATCACTACCAATCTCGCTAATGTGTGTGTGTGTCGGGGGAGGGGTAGCGGGGTGGGATCCAAGGGAAACACACTGAATGCTGCGTGCATGTGTGTCTGTATCACTTTGAGCCTCATTATGATTATAGTTATAATGCACCAATAAAAGTTTTTTTTTTTTTTTTTTTTTTAAAGCAAAACACAGCCGGGCATGGTGGCGCACGCTTGTAATCCCAGCATTCGGGAGGCTGAGACCGGAGGATCCGGGTTCGCGGCCAGCCTCAGCTACCTAGTGAGGCACTCCGCAACTTAGTGAGACCCGGTTTCAAAAATAAAGAATAAAAAAAAATAGGCTGGGGGTGTAGCTCGGAGGTAGAATGCCCCTGAGTTCAATCCCCAGTACTGCAAAATAAATAAATAAATAAATAAAGCAAAACACCCTGGTATGGTGGCACACGTTTGTAATCCCAGTACTTGGGAGGCTGAGACCAAAGGACCCGGGTTCACGGCCAGACTCAGCTACTTAGTGAAGCCTTCCACCGCTTAGTGAGACCCTGTTTCAAAATAAAGAATAAAAAATAGGACTGGGGGTGTAGCTTGGAGGTAGAATGCCCCTGGGTTCCATCCCCAGTACCACAAAAAAAAAAAAAAAAGGAAGACACTACAGAAATTTAAAATTGAAAAATACACAATTGCCAAGCTATTTTTCTCTCTGCGGGAAGGGGCAACTGAGCTCAGGTCCAGCACTCAGTTGAGCATATGCCTAAGCAGCCCCGGGTTCATGCGAAGCCAGGCAGCTATGACACCTGTGGCATCACCCAGGGACTGTGGCTCCCCCCCCCCATCCCCACGTGCTGGGCTGCAGCTCTGACTAAGGAGAAGGCTCTGAGGTTGGAGGCAGGGAGACCTGAGCTGCTGCAGTGGGAACCGGGAAAGCATGCCAGGACCCTGTCGCCATAGCAACAGCACAGCAAAGCTATTTAGCTGTTAACTCCTGAGAGAACAGGCAGGACAAAAATTAGTGTCAAGTGATAGTACAACTTGGACTGCGGGCATTTAACTTCTGTCCCCTCAACACGCCCATGAGCGTGCCCAGAAGGTTCCCACACCTCGCTTCCAGGCTGCAAGGCAGAGCTGCACCAGCAAGGAGTGCGGCCACTTGAGGATGATCCCTAGAAGGGCACTTTCAAACCACGCACTGCACAGGGGGCCCCTCGGGACTCTGTTAAAAATGCAGAGTCAAGTCGGGCGTGGTGGTGCACGCTTGTAATCCCAGCATTCGGGAGGCTGAGACCGGAGGATCTGGGTTTGCAGCCAGCCTCAGCTACCTAGTGAGGCACTCCGAAACTTAGTGAGACTCGGTTTCAAAATAAAGAATAAAGAAAAAAATAGGGCTGGGGGTATAGCTTGGAGGTAGAATGCCCCTGAGTTCAATCCCCAGTACCGCAAAAAAAAAAATGCAGAGTCAACTGGAAGGCAGGTGTGGGGTGGGGTCTCAGACACTGCGTTTCTGAGAAGATCCCAGGTGGGGCCAATGCTGGGGTCCACAAACCTCACTTTGAATAGCAAAACCCTTAAACCTTTACGGAGGAAGAAATCAGACCTGGCATGTCTTCTTCCCTAGTGCACCCTCCAGCTCTCCCGCGGACCCGACACAGAGGTGTGAAGGGGAAAGGGAAGAAGGCTCAGTACATGCTATTTGAATTAATTAGTAATTAACTAATTAATATTAGATCCACTCACACGTTTATGCTGGTCAGACTTACTGAAAAGTAATGCGCGCTCATGGTAACATTAAGAAAGAGCAATGCAGCCAAGCATGGTGGCACACGCTTGTAATCCCAGTACTTGAGAGCTGAGATAGGAGGATTGCATGTTTGAGGCCAGCCTCAGCAACTTGTGAGACCCTCAGCAACTTAAACCTTGTTTCAAAATAAAAGAATAAAATAGGGCTGGGGGTGTAGCTCAGAGGCAGAATGCCCTTGAGTTCCGTTCCCAGCACCACAAAAGTAAGTAAGTAAATAAATAAATAAATAAATAAATAAATAAATAAATAAATAAATAAGCAAGCAATGCTTGCTTCCTTCCCTTCTGGGCTCCCAGTCACCTTTTAACATGTTTTGACCTGTTTTACTTTATCCTTCCAGCAATGATTGTTACTGCATATCATTTTTCCTGAGAGAAATGGGAGCGTACAATGGGCATTCTTAATGTTCTGTGGTTCGTTTCCCTTCATGTCTCTATTGGAGATTGCTGTGGTTTCAATGTTTGTGATCCCCTGTTATCGTTAGGTATAAAATGTCCCCTAAAGAGCTCACTTACTAATGTTTGGAGCTGATGTAATAGAGTCATAAGGGTTGTAACCCCAGAATGGATAAATCCATCGTAATGGATTTATCTGGATAGCGACCCAGGCAGTAGCGTGTGGCTGGAGCTGGGTCCCTGGGGGTGCACCTTGGGGGTTATATATGGCTCCTCCTCCCACCGCTAGCTGTCTTTCCTCTGGCCTCCGTGATGTGAGGAGCTCAGCCCACGTGCTCTCCCTCTCTCTGCCTCTCACCGGCATGCCCTGAGATCCATGGTTCCTGGCCTCATGTGGATTGAACCCCAGACCATAAGAAAATAAATCTTCTTTCCTCTAAGTTATGTGGTCAGGTCTTTAGATTACAGCTGAGAGAATGGGACAGAAACACCCCCCAAATTCCTTTGTTGAAACCTAATCCCAGGATGATGGTACTAAGAGGGGGCCTTTGAGAGGTAGCTAGGGCACGAGGCAGAGCCCTTATGGGTGGGATGGCACAGCCAGAAAGGGGCCCAGAGAGACCCCAGCCCTCCCCCATGTGAGGAAATGACAGGAAGGCGCCGTCTACGAGCCAGGACACAGGCCCTCACCGACACTGCAGCTCTCATCCCATCCTCCGGATGGGAGAAATCAGTTCCTATCCCTGGAAGGCAACACAGTCTATGACATCCTGTGTCTGTGGCCAAGATGGGCAAGTCAGTAACGGAAGGCTCTGAGAACAGCTTTAGGTGGGTCCTCCAGATGCGGCTATTTAAACTTAAATTGCAATTCATTAAGAAAAAATTAAAATAAACAGTCAGTCAAGAAAATCGCAACTAAGAAAGCAAATAGCCCAATCAAAAAATGGGCAAAGGATCTAAATAGACACTTCACAAAAGAAGAAATACAAATGGCCAATAAATGTATGAGGAAATGTTCCACATCATTGGCAATCAGGGAGATGCAAATCAAAACTACCCTGAGATTTCACCTAACTCCAGTCAGAATGGCAATCATAAAAAACATGAATAACAATACCTGCTGGCGAGGGTGTGGAGAAGTGGGAACCCTAATACATTGTTGGTGGGATTGCAAACTTGTGCAACCACTGTGGAAAACAGTATGGAGGATCCTCAGACGAATGGGAGTGAACCTACCATATGACCCAGCAATACCACTACTGGGTATATACCCACCAGAATGGAAACCAAATTATCAGACCGATGCAT
>PVLC010015230.1:0-37743 GCA_004027655.1 Graphiurus murinus
AAAGAAAGAAAGAAAGCTCATCCTTTTCTGCTTGCTCTCTTGGATTTCTCCCATTGCAATAAATATGCTTGGACCAAACTGATGAAGGGAGAGAAAGATGTGGAGTGGAGTTGCCCCATTGACCCTAGCCAAGACCATTCTAGATCAGCAAATAGTGAACCCTGCCAAGATGAGAAGAGCCATTTAACCAATCTCTAACTGGCCTTCAGACTCATGAGAAATAAATTATTGCTGTTTCCAGCCACCAAGTAATGGAACAGTTTATTATGAACCAGTTGCTGTTTTAAAAAGTTATACAGTTCTCTGAGGAAATCATCTTTTCCAGTAGCACTTTCTCTTTGTTTTCCTATTTTAACCTTTGTCAAAAGTATCACACCTTTATAACATTTTGCATACCATGGTGAAAAGAATATGGGGTATGAGAGAAAAGACATAGGTCCTTCCATTCCTTAATAACATAATCCTAAACATTTATTTACTTAACAATGTGCTAAGCATTGGAAATATAAAAAAAATTGTTCCTGTGAAATTGGTCATGCTTTATGGAAGAATATAGCATTAGCAAACCATTTTAATTTACTGCAAGTATTTGTTAGTAGCCACCATCTCTGAAGTAAAATTGCCTGAGATAGCTGAGTGTGGTGGTGCACACCTGTAATCCCAGGACTTGGGAGGCTGAGACAGGAGGATCACAGGCTTGAGGCCAGCCTCAGCATCTTAGTGAGACTCTCAGAAACCTAGTGAGAACCTATTTCAAAAAATAAAAAAAGGCTGGGATAACATGGGGGTAAAAAGCCCCTGGGTTCAATCCCCAGTACCAATTAAAAAAAAGAAGAAGAAAGAGAATAACATGAGTTAAAATTTTGCCTCTTTCATTCCTTGCTGGATGCCTTTATTTAATTTCAACTCAATTTTCAACATCTCTAAGCTGGAATTGCATTGCTATTTACCTCATAAGATTGTTGGGAGGATCACATGAGTTGAAATCTACAACATATTTAGAACTATGTTTGGCACTTGTAAACTACCATTAAATGCTAGCTATTAGCACAAATTTTAAAGGTGCCAGAACCCACAAAAGTAAGTCTAAATGGTATAAGGGCTGGATAAGGGGGTAGGGATCATAAAAGGAGAGCCTTGGAAACAATAGACATGACCATAGGCTCCTCATCCATATTTTCAAGGAATAAAGAATAGACCATTGTTAAGATATGTTCTATTTCTGAAATAAAACATCCATGGAATATTGTGTAGCATAAAACATGTTGCAAATTCCCACTAAGTTCGGTATTTTAACATCAAACTGGTTTCCCCAGAATAAGTTAATTTAATAAAGTTAATCCACACCATTATGCATGACTATAGAGGCAAGCTTGACACGATTATTCCAGAGGATCTTCTGGTCTCTGTGTAATGACATTGGAAGTGAAAAGGGAGCATCTCTTCCCAGGATTTATAACACAGAATAATGACTCAAACCTTAAGAACGTATTAGACTTCAAGAGAGTAGCCTACAGCCTGTTAAACCCAGTTAAAAAAAAAACACAATACACACATCTGTATTGTCTCTACTTTTAAGCAAAGTTACTGAACTCATTCTATTTGCTATTTTGTATTTCTGATTACAAGATGCTGTCCCCTGCTGTTTGCTAAAGATTACACCAGCTAGATTCACCAACATGCAGTGAAATAATATGACAATTTTGTTTCATTCCCCAAATGTCTAAAATTCAGGAGAGAAGCAACATAGAACTCTGTAGGTCCATAAAGCAAACCTGCCATGCACTGTGCCACTCATTCACTCTGCCAATTCCTCTCATTCTAATGGCATCTATCTCCTCACATTCCTGATTTTAATAACTAGACAGATTAATTGTGAGTGTGAAGATATGACCAATTTTTAGTGGATGATTATTTCTTCTAAAAGAGCTTTTATAAAGAATTTTGCACTGGGTGTGGTGGCGCACGCTTGTAATCCCAGCATTCGGGAGGCTGAGACCAGAGGATCCGGGTTCGCCGCCAGCCTCAGCTACCTAATGAGGCACTCCGCACCTTAGTGAGACTAGGTTTCAAAATAAAGAATAAAAAATAGGGCTGGGGGTATAGCTTGGAGGTAGAATGCCTCTGAGTTCAATCCCCAGTACTGAAAAAAAAAAAAAAAAACAATTTTACTTGAACACATCCCCTGCCATTGTTGGCAGTACCTAGCAAACTCTACTGCATAACTATCTCTACTTATGTGTTATTAACAATGATTACATTTTCACTTGTGTTTTTATGACAGCTTATTTACCACTTATATCAATGTTCTTTGAGCAAGGTCATTCAGCAAAAACTGTGGCCATTCCCCCACTGCATTACAAATGCATCTCTGAGTATCGGTGCTGACAAAGACATTTTGCATGCTCATGACTTGTCTTAGAGACATTCCCCCATTACCCACAATCTTGAAGTTTAGTCAAAACTAAAAGTTGGAACTGAGTAGATTTGGGTTTAAAACATGGCTGCCATTTACCAATTGTATGACTTTAAACTTCACTTCCTCACCTTCAAAATCTCTCAGGAGGCTATTTTGAGTAGTAAGTAAGGTGATGTATTTGAGAAGTCTAGTGAAAGACCATGCATATAGATAGTCAATCATTAGCTGGTAGATTCTGAATCTAAAAGCGAAAGCCAAATGACTAATTCAAGGTCTTATAGTGTGACTCAAAGGAAAATGGGGGAAATATATAGTAACTGCTTAGTGTGAGGTTAAACAAGAAACGGAATCTTTCCTTTTTCTTTTTGACTAACTAGCACTGATTCTTCCCTGCTGTTTTGTTCAATAGATTGATTCATCCTAAAAGTGTTACAGATGTTTAGTAGATAGCTAATAATCTGCTTTAAATAAACAAATCATTGGCCTTTCACTTGCAGTCCAATTCCTGCTAAAAAGTCAATTTACATTTCAAATGGCTTCCAGTGAACTTTGAAACCAGAGGGTGGACTCCTCTGAAGCCATCTAAGCAGCAAGTAAATATATTCTTCAATAGTTCATTAGTTGTTAAACTATAACTGAAAAACACAAATTAAAGATATATTCAAGCTGGACATCCTGACATATGCCTGTAATCTACTTGGGAAGCTGAGACAGGAGGATCCTAGGTTTGAGGCCACCGTGGGTAACTTAGACCCTATTTCAAAACTAAAATAAATAAAAAGGGCTGGGGGTTCTCAATAGAATTCCCTGGGTTCAATCCCCAGTAACCACACACACTCACACAAGATATACTCAGCTTCCTCCTAATATTTTGAGCCAATCAATACTGTATTCATTTAAAAATGGAAACAATGACAATAACCTCTTAACAAATTCACATTTTATGTGATTTCTAACTACCTCAAAGTCTCCCAAAAGGTGGAAACATCATAATAAATTGCAATCCATATATGAGGAAAGACTTTTTCCCTTTGGAGGTTCTGACATCAAAAATCTGTATTACAGCACATCCCTAGCCCCAAGAGAAGTTTACGGATGTAATTTTTTTTTTTTTAAGTCTGAGCAAGGAAATATATTTGGTACTATAAAGGCAACAGGAAAAAAAAAGAACATTTGGTGTGAACTTGACTATGCCTCTGATGTTCCTTGAGTAAAAATATTCTTTTTGTCTGATGCCACTTCTCATTATGGTTTACTCACTTTGTTTAAAACTATTTTTAAGCCAAGTACATATCCTGATCTCTGAAAAAATAAAGAAAATCAGCACAAAGATCATGGCTATAGAAAACATGAAATAGAAAGAAATACCTATCAACTCCCCCCCACACACACAGACATATATTTTTATAGGTTGAATTGTCATTTCTAACTTTATCCACTTCAAATCTCAAGGTCACATACCAGAATGACATAAAACCAATAACCAGAGCTCACAGAAAGGGCCTTGTGATCATAATACAGTAGAGAAAGAAAGCAATATAGATACAGTGTTGATACCATTGCTTGGTAGAGCCGGGTCTCTCATCTTCTGAGAGACAGTGGAGTTGAAATGTGCTAGAGCTCCCCTAACAGGGGCTGATGGAGGAGCCTACACCCAGGAGCGAGGGATGTTGGAATTGAGTTGTCAAGCTGTCCTGGATGTCTTGTACAAACCGAACAGGCCAATTTACTGCAACACTGCAAAGGCTGAAGGCTCCTATCTCGCCTTTACAGTTGCTTCCTCCTGGTGAGATTATCCTGCCCAACCACAAGCTCCCTTCCCAGTAGCTTCGGAGCAACTCTTGATTCTTTCTGTTAAGCAATTCGAAGTAATACTACTGTGCCAATCTTTACTTTGGGACTAGCTTTCTTCTTGACTTGGGAGAGGTTCTCACCCTGTAATTTGAAAGCAACAGCTTTGTGTGCTTGGTGATAATTTTGAATCCTTGTGGTGATTTGATTTCCATGTCTTCCTCTCCTCTGTGTCGGGGTCCATCCCTAGCAGGAGTTGGGGGTCCGTCGACAAGTGGGGAATGATGAGAGGAGGTGACAAGAATATGCTCATACCCAATGCAATAAAGAAGCGTATTTGTTCTATTGTTAGTCGTTGTTTTATACTTTTTTTTTTACAATGAGGCATATAATACAGGAATTTTTACAGACTTGTTTTTCCAAAGGTTATCCTCAACCAGTTAAGGTTACAACACATATATAAAAATTATTTTCCATTAGTTAAAATCTTTACTATTTTGTTCAGCCCCTTTAAGCAGTGTTCTATCTTATCTCAGATAGTTAACAGGTTCCAGAAAGACCAGGTGGTAGTGGGCAAAAGACTATTTGTAGTAGCTATTTAGATAAACTTGCAAAACCTGTTTCTAGACTAATGCTTGTAAAAGGTTAATACATTGGGTTGTCTCAAGGCATTGCTTTTTTTGAGCTAAGAGATCAGTATCTGTCAGACCACATGTTTCTAAGAAGTTTTCTTTTATAATTAATATAAAGGCAAAACCCACAGCACCCAAAATTTCCAGAATATAATAATGCAAAGTGGGATATGCCACACATTCCTTCTTTTGGAATTGTCGGCTTTGCAGGACTCCAGCTGACCGAGCCTTGCTCAAGATCTAGCTATTAAGGAGCTGTGGCACCTCTGTATTTCAAAACTCTTGACTTTTCTGGATGAAAGAAGGCAGGCTTTTCGGGGAAAAAAAAAAAAAAAAAAAGACAACTTCTCCCACACAGCCCGAATTTCTTTGCCTAATACTAACCTCTTTGCGTGGGGGTGGCTTTGAAATGCTGCTGTCCCGGATCTGCCCTCCAGGGGGCAGCAGTGCCACGCCTCAGAGGCTCCAATCCCCTTTTCCCTGACTTCAAGTGTTAATGCAATTGACCAATCACTGCTAAGATGATGGGAGGTAATTGGGTAATTGTGTTTTACTGATCACTAGCAGAGAAAAGGAAAGGGGAAAGAAAGAGGGGCAGAGAAGGGAAAGGGACTGCAGTCCGAGAGGAGCTTTGGGGAGTTAGGACCCTAAATGACAGGAGGTGGCTTTAGTGCAGAGAAAGACTAGACTGGCAGTAGCTGCAGCCGGCACAGGGAGCGCATTTATTTATTTGGGGGAAAAGGAGGGGAGAGAGGAGAAGGAGGGGAAGAGGGCTCCAGCTGAAGTGGATGGAAGGGGACCCGGGTTTCTGCCGAGCGAGGAGCCGCGAACCTGGGCGATGGCGCTAAGGTGGGCTCCGAGCTGCTGCGCGCGGGAGAACCCATCTCTTCGCAGAGGACTAGCCGGCGTCGCGAAGGTCTGCGCCAAGAGGAACCAACTTGTGGCTCCAAAATGTCCCCAACGCAGCTGGAAATGAGATCAAAACTGCAGTTTCCTTCCAAGCGGATGAGAGAAGCCGGCGATTATTATTATTATTTTTAACCCCCTTCGTTCCTTTCTTCTTTCTTTATATTTATTATTATTATTATATTTTTTTTTGCCTTCTCTTTTCTTTCTGACTTTTTAAAATTTGTTTAACACCCGTCGGTTCCACCACCGCCTTCCCCATTTGAAATAAAAGCCCCAACCTGAACTTCCGTCGCCGCGGCGCCCCCGGATCCGCTGCCCGCGCTTGGAGGAGATGGGGACCCGCGGGCTGGCAGGGGCCACCGGCGAGGGACCGCAGCGCGCGTCTCCCCGGCGATCCCGGGCCTGATCGCGGAGTTCTGCCACACCTGGAAGATCTGGATCGGGTCCTGGGGTGGGGGCGGGGACAGAGCTAAAGCCACCCCAAGCCTAAAAAAAAAAAAACCGTAGCGGGGGGAGGAATGGGTTTCTTGACAGCTGACGGAGCCTTGAAATTTTCCTCCTCTACCTCCGCCCCCGCCCCCGCCCCCGCCCCCCGCACTCCATTTAACGTGAGATTATGAAATTGCAGAGGCGGTGGAGGGAAGAAGACAGGATATAACCGGGAGTTTGGAGGGGAGAGGGGAAGGTGGCTGGCTGCCCGGGTGGCTGAAATCAAAAATCCAATTGCGCACTGGGTTGTGATGCGAAATCTAATCAGATCTTTGGCGAAGGGGCCAGCCGGAAGGGTATCGAGTGGGGGGAGTTGATCCCCAAATTCTTCGAAGAGGGGGCTGGGAAAAGGAATCGGAGATGTAAAAACAGACTTTTTTTTCTTTCGTTTTTTTTCCTTTTTTTTTTTTTTCTTTCTTTTTTTTTTTTCCTTTTTTTTTTTTCTTTTTGGTGGCGGTGGCTGTTGGGTGCCTTGCAAAAATGAAGGATGCGGGACACAGCTCTCTCTCGGAGCTGAACGCAGTGGATACACTGATTGTGCAAGACAGGAGGAACGAAGCTTTTTCTTCTGAGACCTGGATCTTAATCCAAATGTGTATATGTGCGCACAGGGAGCAGTGAGAAATGAAATAAAAACGGTGTCAGACCTGCGGGGGTCGGTGTCCTCTGACAAATAAATAATAAACAGCTGCTCCCCTCCCCAAAAGGATGGTTGGAAATGGAGAACCACGGATCCACAAAGAAAAAGTATGTTCATTTTTCTCTGTAAAGGAGAAAGTACGCCAAGGAGATATTTCTGGAGTGCAAAGTTTGGGGCTTTTTTTAGGAAAGTAAAGACCCGATATGTTTTTTTTTTTTTCTTCCTTTTGAATTTCACATAAAAGGAGAGGAAATTAATAATACATCTGCAAAGAAATTTTAGAGAAGAAAAGTTGACCGGGGCAGAATGAGGCATTGATTGGGGAAGAGAACCCAGCAGAGCACAGTTGGATTTGTGCCTATGTTGACTAAAATTGACGGATAATTGCAGTTGGATTTTTCTTCATCAACCTCCTTTTTCTTTTCTCATTTTGGTGTCAAGATCATGCGTTTTCTCTTGTTCTTAACCACCTGGATTTCCATCTGGATGTTGCTGTGACGAGTCTGAAATACAGTGAGTGATCTTTATTTTCTTATTTATTGATAAAACAGTGTGCATTGACTTAGTGTTCTTATTCTCTTTACCCCCTCTCCCCTGTGGTTTCCAAAGATCTGGCTACTGGGAGCTAGAAAATAGGGGACAGGGTGGCCCACGCATATGCTCCATCAGGCTGTGCTTACCAATAAGCCAGTTTGCTATAATAATGCAGGTTGTCTGCATCCTGGGAACACGCTTTTGGAAATGTTCAGTGTGTGTGTGTGTGTGTGGGATCTCCCCAAGAAGGCTGCGGCAGTGTGGGGTATGGGTACTGTGTGATTGACACTCTGGAATACATTTAAGTTACACGGAAGCCCCAGAGTTAGAAGCACAAATGTTTAGCTATTGGAAATCGAAGGGACCCAATTTAAATTTCATTATCCAACCTGACATTGCAGATCAACAGAATGTATCATCACAAAAATGTGATAATAAACCAAACAGGTGAAGGACAGATCCTGGCTGGTGGGTGAGTGGGTTGTAGGAGAGAGAATGGGTCTGGGGGAGGAAACCCAGGGAGAGAGTGGCTGCACTTTCCTCAACCTCTCTTGCATAAACTCATCTAAAGATGGTCTTCCTGTCACTAGGATCCTTACCAGTGCCGGGAATGAAACACAGAGGACCCACTTCTCTTCAATCCAGCCCCCTTCTCACTCAAAACTTCCTTGGATGATAGGCAGTGTGCACAACATAGGTTGTGGGGTCTTGGAGCAGTTGGTTTAGGTTTTGCCAGAAACCTTTTCAGCATCACCAAGACATAAATCTTGAAAAAAACACCCCCCGCCCCCAGAAATCTAGTGTCCTATGGTAACTTAGACAAGGAAGCCAAAGAAAAGGTTTTTGTGTTGAGCATCGATGCTTACCATGTACCAGATTTGTAGAGGGAAAAGAGACCAAGAAAGAAAAATAAAAGAAACATTGAAAATGTTTAGAGAGCCCCAGGGCCTGCAGGATCTCCTCCTGCCACCCCCACAGCTGCCAGAGTTAGAGAGCTTTCCTGATTCTCTTAACCCTTCTCTATTCCTCTCTGGGGTCTTTTATCAGAATCATGGACTCATATAACTTTAGAGTCAGATGACTCCTCAGAGATTTTGTGCCAATAAAAAAGGAAACTGAGGCCTAGAGAAACTATAACTCTTTGTGTAATGGCCAAACAGTATGAGACAGGTGACTCACACAGCCTCAGAACAACAGACAAGTTTTGGATCCAAACTGCATGGAAATCAGGCATACAGAGCAGGGCTGCTTCTGTTCCCAGAGCTGTCATTTTTATTAAGAGGGGTCAGAAAAAGACACACTAGCCCTAGAATGTGAAATAAACTTCTGCCAGTCTAGACCCCAAGGGTTGTATCTCCCCCCCCCCACATCTTCCCCTCCCTCCCTTCTTCCTTCTTCTCCCTCCTTCCTTCCTCATAGTTCACACAACTGTGGAACTCTGGCTTTAATGTTATTTTAAAAATAAGATGTACAACTCTGGCATATCCCCAAGGAGATAAACGTCAGCTGTCTCCTGGGTCCCTTCTTAGCTTTGGGCACATTTAATCCTGTAAGTGATGGACCCAAGAGAGTCTTTAAAGAACCGAGAAGTTAGATTTATATTACAGAAGTGATAATAGAAACCAGAAACACCCCACTAGGAGCATGTGAGTCTGTTCTTTTGCTTACATCATCTATTCTTATCCTTTTCATTACTCCTTAACTAAACTCTCCTACAGCTGAGGACTTCTCTAATTTATTTTTCTGGGCACATGTTTTCTGTTGGAACACAGATCAGGCAATAAATTTACCAATCTATGAAAACATTTACGCGGGGTCTATTTTATTTTCCTAAGGTCCCTAATGTCTTCCATAACTTATCATAATTCTCTCTCTGTGTGTTTTGTTTGTTAGCTTTTTTGCTTTGTTTCATATGACTACTGTTAATTCACCATTTGTGGTCATGAAATGACTCGTTTTATTGAGTTCCTGATCAGATGCAACTTAGCACAGCTAATGATAAAAGTAATAAGGAAAAAAAAAGTACTTTTATGTATTTTACTTTGTGGTTCAACTCCTCCAAGCTTCATGTTGGGAAACCTGGTCTTCAGTTAGAATGGATCTGCCAGTCTGAGTAGGTTGTGTCTTGTTTATCTTTTCTTGACACCAACATTTCTTTAATGATCTTCTGATTAGACCTCAAAGTGCATTTTCCCTCCAGACACTATCACCCCTCCCTTGTATTCTCCACACTTAATACACAAGTGCAGAGAGAGGAGGGAAGGAAAGGGAAGGGGTAGGGGTGGGGGACAGAGAGAGAGAGAGAGAGAGACAGAGAGACAGAGAGACAGAGAGACAGAGAGACAGAGAGACAGGGAGAATGAATATGTTTAAAATGTGGGCTGAAATGTGTTTTCCCACCCACCTCCACTGATAGGGCATCTAAGGATGTTTTTCATGTGGTGAATCATTTCACCAGCATTACAGTTAGGAATGCAGGCTCAGTTTGGGGTTTCAGCTCATTTTGCTTGGCAGTCAAAGTTGGCTCCGTGTTTTGGGCTATTTGTTCATGGGCTACTAAAAGGATTGTGGCCATGGTAGAACTGGGACTTTACCTAATCAATTTATTTCAGGGCTGAAGTTTGTTCCCACTAAGTAGCATAGATGAATAGGTAGTTGTATGCTAGGATTTGCCCAGGATCCCAGGACCAGATGCAGCTAGATTTCACAAATTTTGAAGTTACCCTTTCATTTGTCTTCCTTCTGTCATTTAATAGCTTCACCCTTTGGGTAACACTTTGAACATTTCTGACCCTCATTTTTCTCATTTGTGGGATAGGGATGATAATATCTAATTTGTTTGATTGTTTTATGAATTAAAAGGAATGTTATGCAAAGCCCAAGCATAATAGGTCCTCTAAGGATGACTGTTCATTATGGGTATTCTTAGATTAATTAATTTGGATTAGCTTCCTGAGAATGAATAGTCTCACCTTGCACTTTGACAGTACTCATAGTTGCACTTGAGAACTAGAGATTGTGCAGCTGACTTTATCTAGCTGTCAGGTTCTTCTTATGAGGTCTTATTAGGACAGAATGTCTGCAGTCATTGTAGATATGAAATATTGCTTCCGATGATAAAAGGCAGATTATGAATTATGACATAGAAAAGTAAATCTTAACAAATATATACTTAAATGAGAATTTAGGGAGAAATAATAGCACTATTGTGCCTTGGACCCTTGTGTTCTAAAAGTTGCATAATATGTCTCTTGTATTTAAATTATATCCTTATATAGAACATAGTTTGGACCTGAGATGCAGAAAACAAAGGCAAATGTCCATGCAATTATCTAATTTAAATTAATGGTGCAGAACTCCATGACTAATATTAAGGGTCTAAAGTACTCCTGGTCATAATGAATCCTGTATTAGCTAAACAATGTCTTTACCTTGTGATAGACTTAAGTCTCAATATAATGTATGGGATCAAGAAGATTTAACGCAGACATACAAGTTTTATCGTGTGCATGTTCCAATTTCTAATGCTAACTTGCAATGTTTTTTTCCTGAGGCAGCCAGTCGTGGTCAGTGATTATAATTTCAGTCTCTTCAGTAGTAGCCCTGCACTCTGTCCATTTCCTCAACATGTTTCCAAGGAATTCTTCTCCCTGTAAAGAAAAATGGAATCTTACTGACATAGTGACTGTTATTCTAGAGGTGTGTTTGTGGGTAATTGTATAGTCAGGCTGGAGAGTTGCCCATTGGATTTTTATACTGTTTTTTGGAATGAAAACAATTGGAAATTTATGTCAATTTTGGAAATGCATTCTAAATTTGACCATTTTTTCTTATCTTAGGAGAGATGGAAGTTGTGTATGAAAGTTCTCACCATTTGGTAAATTTTATCTTTTGTATGCTTTCTGAACATGACAAAGAAATTAGGTAAAACTTGTACTCTAGTATTCAAAGTGAATTTGAACACTGAGCTTTTCCTTGAGCCACATGTGTTACATTCTGTGCTTAGCCTCTCTGGGCTTGTTCACTAATCTATATATAGAGGTACTAACAACTGGTCACAGTGATTATAAAACCAGAAGTCATATGCACACATTCAGTAAATGCACATTTAAATTGATCATGTCTGATTTGGGTTTAGGTAATACATGGTATGGTTTGTAAAAACAAAAACAAAAACAAAAAACAAAAGCAAGAAACAGATATGGTCTCTGTTGAGGGGGAACTATTAATCCATGTTTGCACTAGCATAGATAAAAAGTAAAAAATGTGTAGATGGGATTAAGTTTGAAGTAACAATTAAATATTACAACCATTTTGGCAAAGTACTATAGCTTTAAAATACATTTGAAAGAATTTTGGTGAATGTCATTCCCTTAACCAAGACTGGAAAATCTGCTTGGCAAATTGGGTAAAATACACTTGGTGGTCATGTAAACTTTGGTCGGATTGTCAAGTATTTTATAATATAGGCACAAAAAATTAATGATTCGTAAGTGGTTCCTTAGAAGACTCTAAGGGGATCAAGGATCTGCCATGTCTTTGTTTTCTTTAAAATAATTTCTCCAGAGAAATTTAAATTTGACAGTTGAAATTTGGTTAGACAGATCTTGTGGCTGAGAAAATATGCTTATAACACTCTCTGAGGACAAGGACTTTATTTTGTTCTCTGGCATGTCCTCAACATCTCACAGGAATACCTGGAAAATAGTATGCATGCAATAAATATTACTCGAATGACTAAAATTAGTTTAAGAAACAAGCCCTCACTGCTGTGGTAGAGCACACCTGTAATCCCAGTACTTGCAAAGCCGAGACAGGAGAACCACAGGTTTGAAGCTATCTTCAGCAACTTAGTGATCTCCTCAGAAACTTCATGAGACCTGTTAGTAAGACCCTGTTTCAAATTAAAAAAGTAAAATAGGGCTGTGGGTATAGATCAAAGGTAGAACACTCCTGGATTTAATCCCCAGTACCACAAAAAAAAATTAATTAATTAATTAATTAACTGCTCTAAAGGACACAAATACATACACATACTTGTGTGTATGCTCATACATGTTGACACACACTTTTGCACAATGCAACAAAACAAAACAAAACAAAAACCTGATTTTCAGGAATCTAGAAATTTCATGAGAAATACCAATGAATTTAGTGAGCGTATACAAACAAGCATATTAACCACACAGACTATGAACTATTGAATGTCTTACTTATGTTGGAAATACTCAGGTTTGAAATTTACATGATGCAGTATGTTTATTTTTTTTTTAATTTTTGGTACAGTTGCTAACAGACTGACATCCTATACAAGTCACTTCACTTCTCTAGGTATTATATTCTCCTCTGTTAAATAAAGGTAAAAACTAAGGTTGCTTCAAACACTGACTACCTAAGAATTTGGTTCTTCTAGGACTCAAAAATGTATAATCCCTTATCTCAAGAAACAAGCTATTAAAATGCTATTATAGAATAGTATCGTGTGAGAAAGGTAGAATTAGTGTTAAAATGGCAGATATGTAGGTAAAGGGTGAAAAATGGCTAGTGGCAGGGGATATACCATTACATTTGTAATAGGCAAACATTGGCTTCCAACTCTGGTTGACCACTTGCCAGCTGGTGGATCCCAAATTGGACAATTAAGATTGCTAAATCTCAGTTTTTTCAACCCTTAACCTGAATATCTTTTTCCCCCAATTATTTTGGAAGCATTCAGATATGCAAGTATTTGGTAGATGAATGGTATGCAATAATAAGTAAACGCTCATTTTCTTTCTTTGGAAGTTATTGGTAATTTTCTATTAAAAAATGGAAACATTAAATAACAGTCTGTGAGTGTTCTGTACTACATTTACTTGAGTTTGCAAAGTTTTTTTTTTTTTTTGCCATCAATTGGAGAAGGTAATATTATGTTTGATATTTTTGCAACTGAATTCATGATGTTGTGTAAAAATAATGAAAACCTTATGTAATATTAATATAACTTCATTTCAACTTTAGTACAGGCATATGGTTGTTTTTTATGGTTATGGAAGGTTTCAAAACTTATTGGGTTAAAAATATAACAATAATAACAATAGTAATGTCATTTATCAAGAGTGGATAATATATTGAGAATATAAAGTATATTTTTCTATGTTGAGAATATGAAGTATATTTTTCTGTGTAATCATAGAAAAAACAAAAACATAGAAGCTGTTTAATTTTACTAAGTTTATAGGACAACCAAATGGTGTGGCTGGAAATAGAAGTTGGTTATCTCTTCATGTTAAGGTCAAAGACCAGAATCAGTAAACTCAAACTTGTTGAACTATTAACAAATGAACATGATGCTTCACTGTGTTATCATTTGGGTATTACCTGGTACTTGGTCCTAATATTTTAATTGAGATGTCTGCAGTCTTCCCCCATCCCACTTCCTGAAATGAAAGTTCTCTGGCTACTAAGGTTATATCTCTCGTATATTCTTGTAACTCCTCAGCAATATCCAAGTCTGCCCCTAAGCAAGGAAGGGAAAACTTCCAAGAAAGATCTTGGAAAAATTGTTTTAACTCACTCATTGTATCCACTAGGGAGAAAAGCTTTACAAAATGCTATTAGATAATCCAGAAAAAAAAAAAAAAAACAGAATTGTATGAAAAATAGGGTTCATGCTGATAAGTTTGGACTTTAGATGCAAAATCTTGTACACTGAGTGGGTTCTTCATGGTGAGGCCCAGAGCCTGAATGTGAATGTGATCCTTCTTGTGTTTGGTCTTGCTTCAAGCATTCCATGCCATGCCCACCTCTGGCTTCCTGAAACTCTTGCAGAGGCTGGAGTCATTGTTCATCAATCCCTCCCTTTATTCATTTCTTTTCATCCTCCTCTTCTTTTCCTGTTCTTCTTCTCAAATGCTGAACGTTTCCCCTTTGACTCTCTATTCTCAGTCTCTCTGCATTCTTGAGAGATGTCAGCTGTGTTTGTTTTCAGAGAGGAAACTCAAACCCTAACCTTGTCAACACTCCTATATCTCCATCACCAGAAACATCCTGCTTCCTTACCTGGTTCTCCTGAGGACCTCAAAAGCATCATACAAACACAGTACCTGGTTATTTTCACTCCAGGGACCTATATATTTACTGCTTTCAAGGATACCAGTATCTCGGTAACCTCCTTTCCATCCAACCAGTCATCAAACCCAATAAACTCAGCTTTTGTCTGTCCTATTACTGCCTCCTTCCAGATTGCATCATTTCTGCCCTAGATATCTCTAGTCTTTCCGATAACACCAACTGTTCTCAAGGATGATCCATAATTCATTTTTCCTCCAGAAGTATCATCCCAAGAAATAAAGCTGAAAGTTGCTTTCTATATATGTTACAAATACATTCATAGAATAAAACCCTACTCTTCTCTTGACATTATAATCTGGCCAGCCTATTTATGTCCTCTCTTATCTGACTGCTATATTCAGTGCTTCACTCCTCTGGACACAGGCCAGGCTAGTTTTGACCCAAACTTTGTGAAGACTACTCCATTTGTCTGGTATATACTTTATATGTCAAGGCTAAAAGCAAGTGACCTCCTTGAAAAGAATGTTTCTCAGCTCCTCTAAGCCCACTAAGTCTCCATGTCTGTCCTGGAACATCTGATTCATACACCTGTGATATCTCTTATCTTTGTATCCTATCTACTTATATAGCTAAAATTCACTAGATTGTGACTTCCTTAAGATATGAATCTCAATATTCTTGTCCCGTATTTAACTAATATAGACATTTCCAACATATTTTGCTAGAACCAATAAGATAATGGATGATCTAACACATCTTTAGGATGACGAGAGATTGTTTTATGATTTATACCATCAATTTTCTAATATATTTACCATTAAGATCAATTTTCATAAATTTTCATCTAAGGACACATGTTTCAAAACTATTTTGAATAATGAATACATTGCAATTTGTTTCTCATTTTTACTAATAGAAAACATACCTGCCAATCATCACTTCTTAAAACTCACTAGGTGATTATTGTTACCAGGAAGTGATAAAAGTTGAACTGAAAGCAAAGATGCTTTAATTACATTATGCAGGGTTTTTTTGAGGTACTAGGGATTGAACCCAGGGATATTCTACCTCCAAGCTACACCCCCAGACCTTTCAGTATTTTTTATTTTGAAGAAGGGCCTCCCAAATTTACTGAGAGTCTAAGTTGCTGAAGCTAGTCATGAATCTGCAATCCTCTTGTCTCAGCATCCCAAGTACTGTGATTATAGGTGTGCTCCACCACACCTGACACATTATGAATTTCTATAAGTATGATTTCTGGTTGGTTTTTGAAATATTGGTAATAGCTATTTTGAGAGTCTGGCTTTTTAAAATAATTCTTTTTGTTTTTGATACTGGGGATTGAACACAGGGACATTCTACCTCCAAGCTATACCTCCGGCTATTTTTTATTTTGAAACAGGTTCTTGATAAGTTGCTGAGAGTCTTGATAAATTACTGAGATTGCCTTGAACTTGCAATTCACCTGTCTTAGCCTTAGTACCAGGATTACAGGCATTCAACACCACATCCAGCAAAAATAGTTCTTTAAATATATTTTAGGGCCAATCTTATGGTCTAATTTAAAGATGCTAATAGTCTCACTGCAGATTTTGCAATACATAATCCTCACTATAATTGTTAAAAAAGAACATTGCTCCCCCAAATTAAGGTGGCCTTTAGAAGTGTCTGTTGCACAATCGTCACAGTTGTATGAAGTAAATATTTTTACTCATGAATGACTACCAGAGAGACTGTATCTTTTTGTTTGAGAAACTCCCATAAATGGACACATGCAAAGAGTAACTGAAAAAAAAATCTTCTAGTAAAAGTGCTTTAATTTAGAAAAAAAAAATGTGAGCTGCAGCCATTTCACAAAAATGAACACCTGGTTTTATGAGACCTAGCCCTACATTGTCAACTGCATTACTTTGGCTTCATGCTTCAGAAGGATACAGATTTCTCATCAAAAGAACATCAGAACACAGTGAATTAGAGAAACAGAAGTGCTAAATTAGTTGCTGAGAGTCTCACTAAACTTCTGGGCCTGGCCTTGAACCTACTGTCCTGTCTCAGCCTCCTAAGTACTGGGATTACAGGTATGCACCTCCATGCCTGGCTTAGAGATAAATGTCTTGACTATGTTGGAGTATTTTTATTTTACTCAGTCTTTAAAAAAAAAGTTGTGCTTCTAGCTTTTTTAAATATTTTCTTTCTGAGTTTTCTGTTTTAATCAATAATAATAATAATAATAATAGAGTATTAGTAGTAATGTTCACAGTGCTTTCAAAAATCTAGCTATCCCTCTTAATCCTTTCAACAAGTTTTAGTCTCAGAATTTCCAAAGCAATCATGCAATCCCTACTCTACCCTGTGTTAAAACGAGGAGTTGAGGTGTGAAGGAAAATATATTTAGAAGAACCAGTGATCAATTTGGTTCTTGATTCTTAGTAAACTACAAACTGTTGAGACAACACAGTTTTATTAGGAGGGGCCCATTTGTTTTAGTCAATTTTGACCAAGTCTCAAACAATTGGAAATGTAAGAGAATTCATCCATATGATCATATTTGTTTATTTATTGCTAAAGTATGTATCGGGGTGCGAGGCTCACAGGTTAAACATGACACGATCTTTTTTTTTTCCCCTTTGGATGACTAACACAATCTCCTACTTATTAAAATCTGTTAGATGTTGTCCTGTTTAGAACAAGCCCATTGGTTTATTTGTGATGCTTTAATAGATATCCTGTTGTCAATGCAGCTGATCATGTGTACGCTGTTTGCTAATTAGTCTAAGAATTATACTACTGAGGGGTCATTTTCAGGACAATAAGTGTACTTCTTTGAATTCATGGTTTGATAATGATGGTTGAAACTTCAATAACTAAGATATAGAACTTCTAGCAAAGGTTCAAAATATTTTATAATGTAAAGATATGTTCCTCCTGAAAGATTTACAGTTGGATCTGAGAGAGATCTTGGTTTGTGCTCATTTTTACCATGAGATGGGGGAGAGAAGGGTGTCTATAATTTCAGCCTGGCCGTTCTAATCTGGGCAGGGAGAATGTTCACAGCTTGGTTAGCTGATCTCTTGAGAAAGTGACCCCAACAGGAACCAGATCATGTGTGTGGGTGATTCAAATACATTATAAAGAGGGATCCAGGGAACTCTGTTTTCTACTAATCGAAAAGGCAGAAAGTCAGAAACCACCCTAAAAGAGTTAACTTCGACACAGTGGTGTTCAGGAAGGCAAGAATGGAACTATGAAGGCTTTCTCTGTATTGTTTGAACGTTGCCATGGTGATAGTTTCCAGCAAAAGCTACATGTTTTTCAGTTCCCCAAAGCAGCAAGCCACCTTTGCCTCTCCTTCCCACCCTCCCTCCATCTCTCCTCATCTGCCTTCATCCCTGGTCCTTACCTCTCCCTCTCTCACTTTCTTCTTCTGTCCTTTCTTTGGCTCTTCCTTCTCTTAACTCATTCCCTCCCCATCTACAGCAAAAATGCCCCGACTCCAAAAGGTTGCTTTTAGGCAGAATGTGAGTCAAGACATATAGTCTTTCTATCCAGGTTTCTGTTTTCCCCCGTCTGTTTATGTTTTAAAGATCTAATTAGATGGAAGCTGTGGATGGAGGCAGGTTTGGGGCTTTCCCTTGTTGGTAAGACACAGAACATATTATAATGGTTGGTGTTGTGGTGATATGTTAATTGGATCGCTCCAGGCAAGTGCGGTGCAGCAGTCTCTGACAATTAGAAAGAACAATGACTTTACTATGAAGGGACCCACTCTCTTCACCAGTGAAAGGATTAGCATGCATTGCAGGTCTCTGGAAGGTTCCCGTAGACCCTGAGAGAGAGAGAGAGAGAGAGCAAGAGAGAGCGGGAGCTCTACAGTTGGAAAGGCCTCCTGTCTCTTTAAAGTGAGACTGCTGCCACTCACTTAGATTATTTCACTGTCAAGGGAAGCAGAATGAGCGATCTGGCATCTTCGGCTGGTGGGGGAACCCTGCCGCAGACCTGGGCCATAGGATATATCGCAGGGATGTTAGGAAGGAATCTTTGCCTGACTAATGCACGTGGCCAGTGAATTGTGAAATGGGTCTCATTAGAGCCTTTCATATCCCGGCATGTGCCAAAGTGCTTTGCAGGCACCGCGCCATCGCTTCAGGTCCATCCCTGCTGCTGTCCGCTGCAGCCAAGAAGGGACAGAGGCTCTGTCTGTATTACAGGCTTCTGTCCCATCGCTCTCTGTCTACTGTTCATTGTGAGGCTCCTCTGGGCCTTTCAGTCCAGCCAGAGATGAGCACAGCACATCCCCTAGGTGTTTGTGGAGAGCAAATATTCAGGATATTATGCCTTATGGATGGAGTTGAGGCAGCCAGTGGGCACTGCCACCCACATAGTCTTTCTCCCAGGGCTCTCATTGAAGCTGCACCTAGGCTTCTGTGCAAATATACTAGTCTAGAAGAAAGAATGGGACTTTTGTGTTATTAGATCCAGAGAGGTCCTACTTATTCGCAACTTCATATAATAGATATTTTAGAAAGAAGCTGTATCTTACAAAGCATAAGTCCCATCATTACTATTATTAGCCAACATATACTGAGTCCTACATATCATGGGCTCTGCCTGTCTCTTCTTTTGAACATCACATGATTCTTCAAGGCCAATGATATGAAAATATAAACATAGGAGCCAGACTGATATAAGCCTTGCCCTATCTGAGATCTGTGGTTTTGAGCAACTGACTCATCCTTCTGAGCCTCAATTTTCCCGTCTGTCTGTGGGAATAACTGTACAGGGTTTGAGTAAGTTAGTATTGAAATAAGCCATGTAAAGCTTCTATCAGAGTGCTTGTTCCATCAAAATACGCAATTATTTATGAAATTATAAATGGCATTTTTTTATGTGATTGTGACATGATCATTTAAGCATGTGCCTTTCATTTACCTATTAGTGCTTTTTGTTTTTGTTTTTTTTTTTTTCGGTAGGACTGATAATTTGGGCCTATTTAAGTAGTGATGCCCTACATTGGAAATAAAATCTAGAGTAAGCAAAAAAGACTGATACAAGTACTTGAAAGTCCTGTGGTACGTTGAGTTCAGGTGTGGTTCAATCAGACATTCTCAATGACATCAGTATTCCTGCTTTATTTTCTGTGTAATTCTCTTGGCTTAGTCTTCATTTATGGGGCATTTTCATTGTCAGACCATTGTTTTAATTTCTTCAACCTTCTACCAAAGAAAGATCCACTGCAGTTTTATCTCAGAAATCCCAGAGAGCATTTTGAGATCTAAGCTGACTAGACTAGCTTAAGTCATGTGCCACTCCTGGACCATCACTGGATTCAAGGAAATGGAATCAAGAGTCAAATGTATTCCTAAATTGAATTTAGGGGTTATTGAAAGACAAGAGGAATCAAGTTCTGAAGAAAAAAAAAAATCACACGCATCTTCCTTATGTCTGATGTTGGAGAGTGGAAAAGAGTTGCCGTGTTTCACAGTGTAACTTGCTGCAAGGGTTAATATGCAATGCAGTATTGTACATAGATATTTAAATTTAATATCATCTAAGGAGTCTGGTTCTTCCTGAAGATCATCTGTCTGTAAATATCAATTTCTCGCTGGAGCCACTTCATCTACATTCATTCTATTTTTGCATTGTTTCTCTCATCTCTTAGGAACAGGTCCTTGTTTTTGGAAGGGAAAATGCAGGCTTGTTTGGAAACGAGCAAACAAAAGCAAGGAATAAAGAGTCTTCTTCAGTCAATAACAGCTCACTGGGAGAGGTTCTCTAAACCACCTAGAATACACACACTGCTGGTCACAGGCCACAAGTGTCCTTCTTCTATCCAGCTTTCATTTAATGGAATTTGTCAATGCAAAGATCTCAGCTGTGAAATGCTCCATCCCTGATCTCTTCATTTCGCCTACCCAGAGATGGCAATTGAGATAGTCCTTTTCTTTTCTTCTTAAACACACAAAAAAGTTTTTATTGCTGCATTGTAATTATACATCATAGTGAGGTTCAAAGTTTTATACACACACACACACACACACACACACGAAGCATTTGCTGTATATTCCTTTGAATCCATTCCATAGGCAGGGTGGAGGAAACAGTTATCTGGTTTTTGGAGAATATTTGTTAAGAAACTCTGTTCAAAATACATGAACAGCAACTCCAAGTTGCTCACCAACTCCAAAGACTAGGACTATCTCCTTTGCAATCTTATACTCTTGTGTTCTATGCTAGAAAAACTGTAGATATTTAATACATGTTTACATGGTGACATGCTCAGAACTGACTATTAAGCCCAGTGCACATGTTTTTCAAAAAAGTTATTGGGCAGCAAGGGACTCATGGGATAGGTTCTTCCTGGAAAGTTAAAACAATAAAAAATATTGCTGTTTTTGACTACCTGTACTATGGTTGAAATTACATTGGGGTTTACATATTTTATCTGATTGTACCATTCTAATAACTGCAATAACAAAAATATGAAAAAGTCAACAACAGATAGCATTTATTGAGTGATTATGTACAGGCACTATTGTAAATGTTTTACCTTTTAAAATATTGAATCTAGCCAGGTGTAATGGTGTATGTGCTTTTAATCCCAGTACTTGGGAAGCTGAGACAGGAGGACTGTAGGTTTAAGGCCAACCCCAGCAATTTAGCAAGACAGTAGCATACAGATCTCTCTCTCTCTCTCTCTTTCTCTCTCTCTCTCTCTCTCTCTCTCTCTCTGACACACACACACACACAATTCAATCAACAATCTACAATTGACTCTTCACTTCTAAAGGTGAAGAAGGGGAAGTTAGGATCAATAACTTACCCATATTTCAGAGCTAATAAATATTAATATTTTAGTAATATTTTGCTTTGAATTTCTGGTTATTCTTGATAATTTTTTCTTCTATGTTATGGCACTTCTCACATGGAACTACCCAATAAAAATATTGTAACTCAATTTCTTTAAGTTGAAGGAATTCAAAACACAAAAAGCCTAGACTGTTTCCTTTTATCTTACTGCTTTTTATGTTTCTTCATTTCCTTCTGTTCCTTTCTTTTCTGGTTTTCTTAGCTTTGGCAAGCTGTTCTAATATCTCACAGCCTCTGGTTTGACTGGAGCAGCTGCCCAGTCTCAACTTTAGGTGTTAGGTATTGAAGCTTTTCCTACAACAATTCTTTTAAACATATTGACCATTTTAGATCACCATAAGGAAACCCCAGGGGTCTTTTAGGAGGCTCTGTTGTTTGTCTTGGGTTGGTAAGAGTGAAGAGGCATTTCATATGCCAGTGTCACTGACAATCAAATGTTCAATACCTGTACAGTATTAAGAAGGAAGTCCTTCCATAAGACATGATGATACTCATTGTGACATTATTAGCTGCATAAGTCTACACCACATATTTATTCTCTCAGTTTAACAAACCCAAAACATCTTCCATGTGTAGAAAGTGAAGCTAGGGCCCTTCCTTCCCCATAGGTCTTGAGACTGTTTGCTGTTTTCCCACCAGGAGGATAGAGGGGATTGTCAGAAGGAGATGACCCTGTTGTTACTGTCATGCCCAAGAAGATACTTAGCAAAATCAGCTCTCAGCTTATCCAGACATTGGGACAGATAGGAGCCAATTCCTATAATCACCTCTTACTCCCTGAGCATATTACCCCATGTTTCATTTCTGTGTGACACCGACACAGTAACGGGGGACAGACACAGCACAGTGTGATCACGAGCTCTAGGGACTTGCTCTCGTGCTCAATGGAATACACAAACTCAATCCTCATCCATTTATCCCAGTGTCCTGAATTGGCCCATGACTTCTCCTGACGTACCTCTCAAAGATGTGTGCCACTTACACTTCTCTGCTATTCGACACAAGGGAAAAGACTGCGCATTGAGGCAATACTGTGGATTCAGGGCATGGTTTGATATTTGAGAATTCTTCTTATAGCCTACTACCTGTTTGACCCCCAAACCTTCTGTACAAAGAATATCAAGTGACTTTGATATCAGCTGTGGCTTCTTATCCTCAACTCTAAAGCTTTTTTTTAAAAACAAAGGGAAGAGGTTTGCTACTGCTCACTATTTTCTAATATTTGAACCACTGCTTCCCATCCCTTGGGGCTGGCAAGGCAGAGCAGGCTATTGCTTCTTATTGTCCATGGAATATGCCCCTTTCCTACCCTGATTCAGGCTTTCAGCACATTTGGAGCCCAGATAACTGCAGTCATGCCCTGCTTTGCCCTTCTCCTTCTAGTCCATCTTTATTACCAGAGGCTCTGCTTTCTGGCAAACTCTCACTTGTGAAACAGATCCTGGCCCTGAAATCTGGCTGTCCTCCAGAGAGCCTCTCCATCTCAGCCCTTCTTCCTCCCTAAATTCCAGTGTGCATTTCTGAGCTACACCATATTTTTCCAATTTCCTCTATTCTTTGTATAGACTATAATTTTATGTACTTCTTGCTTGTTTCCTCACCTGACCTGAAGGCTCTCTGAGATCATCCATTTGACAAATACTTCTGGGTCCTATCCACTGTGCCTTCCATGCAGCTTCCATATATGTTATAAACACATACTTGCACACACACACACATATGCACGTATATATGCTTCATATTTGAAAAAAAATTCAGCTTCACTAACTTTCTACAGATAATGTGAAACCAAACATTTAATAATTACAATTAAAGGATGGCTTTGACTTTTAACTAGATTTTCATTAATTTTTTTTTCTAATAGCCTCATGGATTCTCCTGGGATCATGTAATCTTATGCATTAGAGGTACCCACTGAACAGTGTGAAGTCTTTGAAATAAAAGAAAATCTCTTTTGCTAAGTTTCCTATAGGATCCCTTTAGAGAGCTCCTACTCCAAAAATAGTAACTTAGAGCTGTAGGTGGTTGTTTGCCCAACAGAGATGCGGGCTCCCTAATAAAAACAGCATACTTCTATGGGCTATGATGGCTGGTCTTCACAGGGCTACCTGTGTTGGTTGTTCTGTAGTGCTGACCTGGTGATAAGTAGATGCCTCAAGGGAAACGTTTGTGTGTACAAGATGTTTTGTCTTCCAACATCCCATTTTATTTTCTATTTTGTATGTGTGTGTGTTTGTGTGTGTATGTGTGTGTGTATGTGTGTGTTACCTCTGAGCATTCTACCTCTGAAGCACACCCCCAGTCCTTTTTGTTTTTCTTATTTTAAAAGAATATCTCACTAATTTCCTGTTTGCATATTATTCCAATATGTAACAGTAATTCCTGCTAAAACTAATTCATCAAATGGGCAAAGTTTGCAATTAAAAATAGAGGGGGAAGAAGTAGAATGTAGTGAGTTTCTCACAAAACTACTGTGTTAGTTTAAAAGGCTGATTCATTATTTTGTTCTTGTTTCTTTTTCTCCTTATCATTTACTTGAGGTATTTATTTATTTATTTTTGTAATTGGGATCGAACCTAAGAGCATTCAACCACCAAACTATACACCCAAGAACTATTTTATTTTGTTTTTTGTTTTTGAAACAGGTATTTATTCTTGCTAGGTTGATGAAAGTCTTGCTAAAATGCAGACACTGGCTGCACACCTGCAATCCTCCTGCAATTAATCTCCCAAGTATTGGGATTACAGGCATGAGCCACCACAACCAGCTGGAGTCAATTCTTAAAGGTGAATGAATATGATAGTAGATATTTTTAAAAATTATCTCCTAATATTATGACTTGGGAAGATAAATTCATATATATGGATTTAATATATGAATTAATATAATTCATATTATAACTTGGCAAGATAATTCATGTAATTTTTATATGTATATATACGTATATGTATATGAGTAATATATGCATATATGTATATGTAAGTAATATATACACATATGTATATGTAAGTAATATATACATATATGTATATAAGTAATATATATATGCATATATGTATATAAGTAATATATACATAATAAGTAATATATACATGTATATGTATATATAAGTAACATATTACTTATATCTCTACATATAAGTAATATATGCATATGAATTATCTTGCCAAGTCATAATATTAGGAGATAATCTTATACATGTATATAATGTATGCTATATATAAATATATATATATATAATATATGTATCTATATATGTGTATTCTCACAGACTTAAGTGACCACCGTGTCCATCATTCACTTCAATAGCCTAAGGCACTTCTATGGATATAAACATTGAGAGCCTTAGGGAGAACTTTGAGAAGGTGGTTGTGATTAAAATAGGAAATTCAGGATCATGTCGCCCTAGCTTCTTGTGAGCATCTTTGTTATTGCGCTGTCCCAGCACTAGAGGTAATATTCTAGTGCTCGTGCTGCTGCTACCTTCCAGCCACAGCACTCTAAGAAGCTCCCCTCTCTTTCCTGAGCCTTTTGTTTCTGTAAAATGAGTGAGTTTGATGGAGATTCTCTCCAATACTACTAAGGCATTGCATACCACTATTTGCAGATAATAGGACTCTGCTGAAGAGCATAGAGGTGCATTTTCCTTGTTGCCTTGCTCAGAGATGTTGGATGGCTTATTTCCTTTCTTTGCATCTTCTGGTCCTTCCGTCTGCCTTTCCATCATGCTTATCAAATGCATTTCTTTCCTCTTCCATTTATGTCTAGCCAAGAACTTCTCCATATTGCTGTTGCCTTTTTCTGTGCGTATGTGGCTATTCCGCAGGGTAAGCACTTCATTTCAGACTTGCTTCCACTAATTAACTACGAAATTAAGTAGGTGAATTCATTGATTCAGCACTTGGTTTGATGTTTATATTAACTCATTAAAAGGGAAGCCCTGGATGTGGCCAGAGGCTTGACGGGAATCTTTCCCTCCCCCTGAAATCTCCTTTGACTTCCCACACTACATATCTATGGTGCTATTTCTCAGAAGTATTCATGTCTCTGGGGAGCAGCCAAATGACTGAAGCTGCATCCAATAGGAATTCTATTCTTTGTGACCATGGAAACAATCATTTCTTGTTCATCTTCTCCTTCCCCAGCTTACTTGCCACAGTTCCAGTTTTGCTTTTGACACACTCAGAGAATTCTCTTTGGATGAAAAGAATTTAATGTGTGTTTGTTTGGTACTGGGGATTGAACCCAGGGGCAGTCTACCTCCACTACCCTAGCCGTGTGTATTTTTTATCTTGAAATTTTGAAATAGGATCTTGCTAAGTTGCTGAGGCTAGCCTCAAAGCCACAATCTTCTTTTCTAGCCTCTCAAGTACTGAGATTATAGGCATGTACCACCAAGCCTGGCTAAGGGAATGGTGTTTGATGTCAAATGCCCTTGTGGCCACTGTTCACCTGTTCCCTCATTGGGGGAAAATAGGCCATCATATTTAAATGAAATTTTCACCTCATTTGTAACAAAAATAACTTAGATCAAAAGCTGTCATAGGACTCTGCACTCCATATCAGAGTGATCAATTCATTTTCTGAAAAAAATATTGCTACAAAATTTAATTTTGTATTTGCTCCCAATAATCACATCTCATTGTATTCTCGTTTGCTTTCACAAATAATAACCACAAACCAATGGCATGGATGCTGACTATTTGTCATAAAATTGCATTTATATGTTTTACACATTTTCCCCATTTATGTAGATATGCATGACTTCTTTCAAAATCCTGTAAGTTATATAGAACACGGTTTGTAATAGATTAGCACCCTTTGTAAAGAAGTCTTTTCTTGGAGTCTATCTAAGCAGTTCAATTACTTGTCTAAAGTAATTGACTTAAAAGTATTGTATTAAATATACATTCTCTAATTTTTTTATACCTTCTGCCCTTTGGGCCTTGTTAAAAGTGGCATTGCTTAAGATAGTTTCTTTTGCCAGGCGTGGTGGCACACGCTTGTAATCCCAGCATTTGGGAGGCTGAGACCAGAGGATCGTGTTCGCGGCCAGCCTCTGCTACCTGGTGAGACACTCCGCAACTTAGTGAGACCCTGTTTCAAAATAAAGAATAAAAAATAGGGTTGGGGGTATAGCTCGGAGGTAAATACCGGAGTTCAACCCCCAGTACTGAAAAAAAAAAGGACTAGGTGTATAGCTCAGAAGCAGAATGCCCCTGAGTTCAATCCCCAGTACCCCCCTGAAAAAAAGATAGCTTCTTTTATTTGTTCCAATTATTGAGAGGGATGCACTGATTGTTGGGATAAATTGACTGCATCTTTCCATTGCAACATTAATAATCATCTCTGCCATCTCCTCCAGCAGTTTATGCATATCCCTGCCATGGCACTTACCATACATTTAGTAATTATATGTTTATTGTCTAACACCCATGATTCTGAGTTTTGACTATGTAGGAAGCCAGATATATTCTTCTTTGCTTACCTCTTTGATTCATTTGGGTACTCAAACAGTGTCAAAAGAAAATAACTGAAATAGTGAATTCTGAAGTCTTGGAATTTGTTTAAAGCAATATTTAATTTGTCTGATAATGATATGATATAAATTTAAGTAAATCTTTTTTGCAAAAATTTAATATCACATTATATTGAATTATTGTGTTTGATGTGCCATTAAACCCATTATATAAACTTGTGTTTAAGACATATAAGTTTTGAACCATATTTATACAATGCTTCTAAAATATGATTCAATCTAACACAAGAAACTATGTAGTTTCAATCAAGCTAGTAACTTACATTTAGTTACTTCACATTTTTTCCGAATTAATCAGTCACCTCTACTCTTTATACCTCAAACATTTTGTATTTATAATTGTTTGTGTGTGTGAGAGACAGAGAGAGGAAGAACCTTAAGGTCATTTCAACTTCTCTTAGGTGGATGAACTTGAATTGGTAATTGCCAAGTCCTTTCTAACTCAAAGTATAAAATATTCAAGATTTTTCTAATACTTGGCATTAGAATTCAGAAACATTTATTATTTAATAATATTTAGAATTTATATAGGTGTATACAAATATATATATAGAGAGAGACATATACACATAAAATGTGTGTATGTATATATGTGTGTCTATGGATATATATATATATATGTATATACATAAAGACATATAATTCATATGCTATGGTAGATAACAATTGAGAAGTTCTGTATTCTATCTACTCCCAGTATTGTCCTGCCCTAGGTATCATACTATCACTAAAAATATAAATAGACTATGAGAGATAAGATGGTAAGGAAGAGATTTTTCAGATTTGTACAAGAATGACTTGTTTTCACAATAAAACGGATACATTTATAGTGTATTTATTCTGTGCTTTGTGAAAAAATGTTTCAAAATCACATTCCTTGGCTGAGAGCCAGTTACTTTTAAGTGTTTCTTACAAAGATGAGAGCACAAAAGTTAAGAAAAGTGTCTTGCATAAATGGCCACATTGCTTTCTATTTAAGAATTTGGTGATAAAGTTTAGCTCCTAATACCTTTCTGCAATTGTATTATACTAACAAAAATGAAAAAAAAAAGATTTTTAAAATGTAATGTTAGATTCTTAAATAGTTTTGATACAATTTTGCAATTGTATATTTGAAGGAAATGTGTTCATTCCTCTAAGTGAGATCTCTATCTTAGAGTAGAAGATAACTAGTATATGTAGGTATTAATTTTGAGTTTAGTAATTTGAACTTTGATATATATATATATATATATATATATATATATATATATAATTAGGCATACATATTATATTATATATTATATTATATATATTATCTTTTAGGAATCTTTTTCCCTGTTAAGGCAGTAATCCATTCCTTCTCATTTCAAGGACAATAAAAAAGAATTAATCATAATATTACTCTTTGTTCCTGGAGTCTGTATATTTAATTAATACTTATATAATAACTCTGCTTTCTCCAAGACGATTTTTGGTTGAGACTTTAAACCAAATGAAGATGTTTTATTGAGAACTAGGGGGGTAGCTAGGTGGTTTAGCACTTTCCTAGCATGCACAGGGCCCTGAGTTTGATCCCCAAGACAACAAAAACAGAAAAATAAGCAAATAAAAATGATGGTGTTTCATTGAAATTATGACTGCTTACTAACAAATACTTCTATTTTTTAACTCACTAAGAGATGAACAGCTCTTGTTTTAATTTTTATTTCTTTGTCTTGGGGTCTTATGTACTTAAAATATAATAAAAGCTATAGGACTTTAACTCTTCTCACATGTAATTTTTCAATTATTTCAGAAAGCTCACATAATTCCTTCCATGGATATTGGTTAAAAGATATGTCTTTCTTGAAATGAACTTACTTGGCACATCTAAAAAGTTAGAACTCACAGCTATCTTCTGTCTTTCATGAGCTTCAATTTATGAATCAGGCATTTAGACCTTCGTGCATCAGGAAAGTTTTAGTCCATTCTCTTCCCAAATATCCACTTTATATTATTACTTAAGGAACAGACTTGGACTCACAGCATTTGACAATTTGTGAATGAATTTCATTTTTGCATTTTTGAGGTTATTGTAGAAAAATGTTGATCAGAAAATGGACACAAAATTGCTCTTTTCTCATGAAAATCTCAACATGTCTTCCTAATATTGATGCCATTTTTTCATGCAACTTCTACTTACTGAAAACCTCTTAGCTTTCTGGAAACCCCACCTACATTTTTGTTAAATTTCTGTTCAATGTGAAGAGCATTTATTGTAGTATAGATATGAATTAATGTGTTTTGCCGAAGTTTTCCATGATAATTCATAACACTTAGCTTCACACAGAACCTTTTGCAACAGGATTGAATGTTAACTCGACTAAAATTATATTAATAACTGGATGAATAGGAGACAGGTAAGTTGCCTAATAATTGTGATTCATTCTTATTTTGTCAAATCGCAGAATCTGTAGAATAAAATGTTATCATATAACTCTCTGGATCTAGGAAGTGGTTATGAAATGAATGAAGTCCTATCCACTGAGTTTTGCCAGTTAGTTATGTCATCCATGAAAGAGTTCTTCCCTGAGAGAGATTCACATTCCTTCACACATATAGACAAATTGAGTCTCCATTCAGGGTTGATGGAAGTAAAGAACAAGTGTGTCATACCCCAGCAAAGGGCATAGGGGTGAGCATAAATATTGCTTGAGTAGCTCCAATTGGCAGGAAAAATGCAAAGCCTCTTTCATTCAGTCTATTTCATCCAGGCTACGATCTGAGTTTATTCGACATAATTCAGTTCTGCACAAGTTATTAAATGTTTGCTATGTGGTATGCTGGCCACTATTAAATTATACCACTTTTGAAAAATCTTTCCTACTTCAAGTTTAGTAACGGAAGTGATTTTACTTTCATCCCCAACCTTGGTGTTTTGTGATTTAGGGAAAGTCTTTAACTCTTCCAAAGATATCTTTACTAAGTTTAAAATATACCTGCTCTGCTGCCTGTCCCACATTCAGAGTTGTTAAAAGGATTCAAACATATGGTAAAGCAGATGAAACTGCAGATATGTTATATATTAGGGCTCAGGGTTTGTGGTGTGCTGGAAGGGAAAACAGCTTCAGGGACGGGTACTGAATAGCAGGCTATTCTGCGTTTTTGTTAGGCAGAATACATATCCGAGTGTTTGGGGCTGGGGATGTTGGTGAAAATTATTTTAGAATCCCTAAAGTGTATCCACTATAGTGGATGAAAATTTCTATGGATCCTGAAAGGGGGCTCAAATTGTGGCCAACCATGGCTTATGGTAGGTATTCAAATGCCAGTGCACCCAGCTCTTCCCCACTGACCACTTTATTGAGGACGGAAAAGTAGAAGAAAAAGGAGAAGTAGGAGCAACATAAGAGTCAGCCTGCCCAGATTGTTTGTACATACTACTGTGATCAAAAGCACCAGATATGCATGATAACTCTCGACTTCGTTCTGCCTATAAACAGTCAATGATCTAGTTAGTTGCAGCTGTAGGCCCAGTGGTAGTGGAAATCTTTGTTTATTGAATTTCAGGCTTCCAATCAACTGTGCAAAGAGCAACTGCGAAAATAAAAGTCAATAGCCCCCCTCTCCTCTTCCCTTCACCTCTGTTGCATTTCAACAATGATTTGGCTTCTTAGGTTTTTTTTTTTTTTAAGAGATTCTATGAATTAAACAGAAAAAATATATAGTTTCTGTTCAGAGAGAGAGAGAGAGAGAGAGAGAGAGAGATTGTTTGTAAAAAAATTTATATATTGATGCCCTGACTTCCCAGTGCCTTATTTGGAGATAATATCTTCAAAGAAGTAACTGAGTTAAATGGAAGTATTTAGGATGGACCCTAATTCAAAATGACAGGTGTCCTTACAAAAAATAAAAGAGGAAATTTGGACACAGACATGTGCACACTCAGATGAAATACTAAGTGAGAAACGAGTGAGAAGGTGGGCATCTTCTGGCCAAGGACAGAGGCCTCAGAAGAAAGCAAACCTGCCAGTACCTTGATTTGAGACCTCCAGCCTCCACAACTGTGGGACAATCAGTTTCTTGTTGTTAAAGCACACAGACTGTGGTTTTGTGTTATGATGACAGCCCTAGCAAACTAATGCAGAAATAGACAGTGCTTCCCTTCACTGGATTGGGGAGCTGGGGCTACTGTGATAAAAGGAATGGTCTGGTTTCCCTGTGCACCTGAAGGGATGCATTCAGTCTTCATAACCTCCAGTAAGCCTGGAATGTCATATCAGCTCTATGCCAGAATAGAGAGTGAAGAGGCAGGAATGTATTATTCAGGACAGGTCTTGGACTAATCCTGGAAGCCCTACATGTCGATCAGTTTCACATGTCTTGGGTAATCTAATTTCCTTCCTTCCTGGTCTTCTTGTAGTAGAAATAAATTCTAAAAGAAACTCTAAGTTCTAAAAAGGTATTTATCAGACAGATATTCTAACATCTGCTTCAAATATAAGCATTGTTTATAATCCCCCCTTTTTGGTACTGGAGATTGAACCCAGGGACATTCTACCTCTGAGCTACACCCCCAACAATCTTCCTTTCCTTTTTTTTTTTAGATTTTAAAACAGGGTCTGACCAAGTTGCTGAGGCTGGCCTCAAACCTACAATTCTCCTTTCTTAGACTCCTAAGAACTAAAATTACAGGTATATGCCACCACACCTGGCTGGTATATCTAAAATTTGCTATTTGGAGATCTTTTACTCTCGAAGAGGTGCAGGGATAAGAATGTATAGGCTTAATATTACATCAACTTGTATCTCTCTCTTTAATAATTTGTACAGCATTATCATTTCCAGTACAATATGTTCTGAAACAGACCTCAAATTCAGTAAAGGGGAAAGAAAAGATGGAATTTTGCCAGTTTCATTTTTGTTCCTGTGGAATAGTGGTGATTGCCAGTCTAGAGTGCTATAGTAGTACAATAACAAGTTCAGAGTCAGATCTGGAGTCTAGTCATGATTGTGTGCTATCCACAGAGCCTGCCTTAGTGCTTACACTTTTTAAATATTGATTTCCTCTTCATTAATGGGGATAATGGTAAATAAGTATAATGACAATCTCTATAAATAAGAATGATATCCACTTCATTCTATCATTAAATAAGTGTTGTACAACTGTTTGTAACATAGTGTTAATTCAATAAATATAATAAATATTAGCTGTCATAAGTGTTCATGATGTTTACTCTCAACATATCCTTTGCACTGAAATACTTTAGGCTAATAGACTGTACCATTGACTCAGTTGCTGGGCACCATTGCTAGTGCTTCTTGCTTTGGGGCATGAGAGGCATACAGTTGAGTGGAAACTCTGAAAAGTCTCTAAAAGAGTAACATCAGCTGTAGATTTTTTTTGTGTGTGTGTGGTACTGGGGATTGAACTCAGGGGCATTCTACCTCCGAGCTACACCCCCAGTCCTATTTTTTTATTCTTTATTTCAAAACCGGGATTCACTAAGTTGTGGAGTACCTCACTAGGAAGCTGAGGCTGACTGTGAACCCAGATCCTCTAGTCTCAGCCTCCTAAATGCTGGGATTACAAGCGTGCGCCACCACGCCCAGCAGCTGTAGATTTTAAATAAATTCAAAATAATTCTATAAGGCCTGTAAGCTAAGGTTCTAGCTAAAACACAGTGCCTTTAAGTACCAATATCAGCTTCCTCCTTTAGGAAGGAAAAGCTGACAGGTACAGAATTCAGAACAGCTTTATACTCTGGTGGAATGATCTAAGGGAGGGAGGCAGGTGGTTGGAGGTAGATTTGAGGGAGGAAAAGCTTCAACAGACACGACGTACATATACAAAATTATCAATGCCAATCTCAGTATTGTGCATGGGATAGGAGAGGGAGCGCGGTGGGAGCCTGGGAAACTCATCCTGTGCTGTGTGCATCATGTCTCTATCATTCTGAGTTTCAACATGATGTATAATTACAGTGAACCAACAAAAATGAAAAAAAAAAAAAGTAAAAAGAAGTGAGGCTACGGGTTTGGTAAAGCAAGAGATTTAAGTGATTCTACCTAGAAACTCTAACCCAGCAGTTCTCAGTCCTGGCTGTGTATCAGGATCTCCTGAGGAAATTTTAAATAATCACTGTGGGAAACTTTCCTGGTGATCCAAACTTTCCAAGGATGGAACCTGCATATTAGCATTTATTTATTTATTTATTTATTTATTATTTATTTATTTATTTTTGCTTTAGTGGGGATTGAACCTAGGGGCATTCTACCTCCAAACCCTATTTTATTTTTATTTTGAAACAGGGTCTCACTAGGTTGATGAGAATCTCCCTACTTGCTGAGGTTCTCCTTGAACCTGCAATCCCCCTGTTTCAGCCTCCCAATTACTGGGATTACAGGCTTGTGCTACCATATCAGGCTATATTAGCATGTTTTTAATGCTCTGAAAATGAGCCTGAAGGACCTACAGCCTGTGCTGAAGATCCTGGGTCTGAACAGATTCTCCAGATGGATCCCAAAATGTCATGTGTTAAAAGCCATATTTTAATTTTCTTGTTTTTTCTTTCTTTTTGCTGATTTATTTACCATTACCACAGTTCCATGTTATATAAATTGTAATCCAGTCTCTGCAAATCATGGTTTTTATTGCAAAGAATGCTTGTGTATATTTTCAACATCTCTCTGTAGTCTCTTCTGTTACATATATAATATATAACACTAATATAATCTCCTTATGAATTTTAAAGCTCTCTATAAAGTTATATAAGTATAAAGTTATATATGAAATTATATGCAACCATTTCCTAATAGAAACTGCAGAATCACAATGGAATTTTCTTTGTGTTCAATTTAGGATGCATCATGATTTCTTGTAAGTGCTCTTGAATTGAAGGGCTATAATGCAATGTAATCTTATGACCTTCTTTGAAGTGTCTTTGGGGGAAATGATTAATGGTATTAACTCGTTTCCATTATAAATGGGCATATTGTAAGGAGGGACTTGACAAGTTGATAACCAAGTAGAAGGCATAGCTTGTGTTTTATAGACTTTACCATCTGGTAGGATGGAGCTTATGATAAGGATTCCTCCTAACTCCCAGAAAGGTATTTTTGCTCTTTCTGTTCTCTGTGGAAAACTGGTAATTTAAGTGTACAGGGTCTTTTGCCAACTAGGGAGGAGTTTTATACCATTTTCACAAAAGATTGAATTTTCCTTCTTCCCACTGACTTGTTGTCTGTGTATAATTTTTGTCTCCAGAAGGAAGAAAAACAGGGAAAGCAATGAAGGTTTGAAGTGGGGAGTTTATGAAGCAGAAAGCCAATAATTGCAGAATGTTAAATATGTTCCTGCAGACAGCAGTGAGTCCATCACACTTTCTGGTATATAAACCCAACATTGCTTTCATCAGACTTCATTCTGTATTCCCCTATCTTCTTTTCAAGTTTTTAAGTCCATCTTCCCTTGAAGCAAACCTTATGCTTGAAAATTCAGATTTAAACATACTTAAGGTTCTGATATTAGCTTTATACACAAAAAGTCCCCCACAAGATTCTGTTAAGCACTTCATTTAAACACATGCTTCATAAAAATATACTTGTACCCAACTTCATTGAAGCAGCTCTACTGTGTAAAATGAAGTACTGTTCATTGATAGCATGCAGTAATTCTTTTGTAAATTAATAAGTTTTCATTAAATTCTTATTAGGAGATAAGATCATGTATGCCACTAAAGATATCAAGGAAGTTTGACATATTTCTTAGTCTCAGAACATAAATAAAACCAGTTCCAAAAAAGTGCTCGTTCTCTGCCTCTACCCTTCTCAATGATACTCAGTTCCTAAGACTACAGTTGTATGATATAAGCAGGACACTCCATGCCATTGAAGACATAAAAGGTAAGATTTTAACATGAAGGTAAATCTTAAATTGGACATTAACAGAGAGAAGAGTGCTGTACTTCTGTGTATGTGTGTATGTGTGTGTGTGTATGTGTGCAATTCTGTGTGCATGTCTGTGTGTGGATGTGTATGAATATGTGTGTGCATTCTTGCATGTGTTAAACAGAGAAGATGTGGTTTGAGCTTTGAAATTCAAAATTCTAATAAGTGAATTTTATATTAACCAGTATGAGTCAATGAAAAGAAACATAAATTTAGAGCAAAAGCAATCTCAGTCTGAACATCATCGCTGATATTAACCAACCATATTCCATTGGGCAAGAGGAATCATTTCTCAGTTTTCTCATTTTTAGATTCAGTTAATAAATCTGCCTCAGACAGTTATAAGGATTTCAAAAGATACCGAGGCAGAGGATTCTCTGTGCGTCTGTTCCTTCCTTCTCATTCATATTACTTGGAGTAATAATCTATAAAGCATAACACATGATAGACTTGCCAAAGAATTTTGACAATACCTTGAAACCTGTTGGAATAGAACGTGAATGAAGCAGTATCGTTCTTTCTTTTCTTCCTCTTCTTTTTTTTTCTAAACAGATGCACACTGGGAAATGTGCTGCACATTTTTACTGAAATATTCTATTAACTGCTTTACAAATATAGAAATGGACTGTCTCTATATGTTTAAAATCTGTCAAGTCCCTTCTTCTGATCCTGCAAACATACAAATTATGTTTATATTTGCTGTTGGCCCCGCAGCAACGCAAATCACCATGACTGGAGCAGACTCCTGGAGGGCGGATTTTAATGATTTATTTATGTATGCATATAATCCCTTTGTCACATGTAGACCACATACTTGTTTGCCTGAGCTGAATTTTATTGATATGCTTTTTTTCTTGTTCCTAACTCTCCTGGTCAGATTTTAATTCTTGACAACACATTAGTGCCAAATGGCACCATTAATGCTATGAGGAGTTGAGTTTTGCTGAAATATTCAATACCTACTGTGTCTATTCTCCAGAAATGAGAGCATTCTAATCTTCCTCATTGGATGTGACTTCACTTGAAGTGTAGTTTGTAATTTGAAACCCTTTGGGGTGGCAAAAAAGATAACAGACTATTTAGGCTATGGAGGATTTAGGAAGCAGGGCAAAATGAATGCCCGTTTAAATGTTTAAAACTATGAGGTTCACTTTGAAGAATAAGTTTCCCAATGTTATGTGTATTCTCAAAGCCCATTTCAATTACTTCAACAGCTGCAATAATAAAATGACACTGGAAAGTACCAATGTGAAATACACAAGGCAAAGTAAAAGGGCAAAGTAATGAGATCAATCATGCCAAGAGGATAATGAAAGACAGAACTACCGAGCCAACACAGGGAAAAGGACATGGGAGGAGATATTTATAGCACAATGGAAGAAATATTGATAGAATCTTGCACAAGGTACTATGGGAAAATGGGAGAAGGAAATATTAATTGTTCCAGAGACAGAAGAAGGCTAAGAGGAAGAGAAGGCTTTATTTAAATCTTTGTTGCCTGCAGAACAACAGATTTCCCAATAGAACAAAACACATTTGGACTGCCCTTTCATATGTGTAGCATAAGACTCTGACCTTCAGCTGTTTAATTCAGTATTGTAAAGAAATATTAAGTGACATGTGTCTCTATTTTCTGGATATAGGCTGTTGGTCATGTCATATATGTAGAAATGGATGGTGTGTGTGTGTGTGTGTGTGTGTGTGTGTGTGTGTGTGTGTGTGTGAAACTTGCAAGAGTTTGAAGATGTGGGTAGAGAGTGGCAGCTGAATAACTGGGAGAAGAGGTGAGAAGTGTCCCTGTTCTTCCTAGGAACTAGACAGAAAATGAGAACAAGCTCAAAATATATTGAGCACAATTTATCCTGAGGATGAAATTCCTATTCTTGGCATCTTTACCCAGGGTAAGTGCAGAGTGGAAAGAAAGAGTAATGCTGTAGGAATTCCTATCCAAATCAGGTTGCAGACTTGGCTCTTCAAAGAGAGACTAGATATATGCATCAGGACCAAAAGAGAAAAAAAGCTTTGATGGCTTCAAGGATGCAAGTCCTTTACATCTAGCAGTCTGAGAATTCAGCTTATGAATATGTGGGTAGTATCTCTTGCTTGGCCCTCATTTTTCTCCCTGCACTGTATTTTCTAGGGCAACTAAAATGAATGAATCAGAAGTACAAGTGCCAATGTATTGAAAGTTTCTACCAGATTAATTTTAAAATTATTTTTAAAAATCATGACTTTGAATTGCAAATAGTTTTTAAATTGGGGAGATATTTATAAAAAACACTTTGCCAAATATAAAGAATTTCAAGATGTTGGTAATTGATGTGCTTTAGCAAATAACTGAAATAACTGCCTTTTCTCTTTCTATGTCCTGGAAAGAAAAAACAAGGTATTTGGAGGCACACAGTCTTTTTTGTTTCCAAATACGGGCTCTTTCACTTGCTGAGTTCATAGCTAACATTTAATGAGAGCTTACCAAAGGACAGCCTTAGAGTCTTTACATGTAAGTATTGGAAACAGACCAAGACATTATATAATACAGGCATAAAAAGTGCAAGCAATTTGGCAAGGTATATCATTTCCTTCTCTCTCACAAAATAACACAGAGGTGGGTGATCAGACTAGGTACAAATGTAGGGTGCAGATGAACTTTTCCATATAGTCCTCCAAGGATCCAGGTTCCTTTTCTGTTGTCATTTTCCATTCAGTCTGATGTGATCATCTATGCAATGTTGGCTCTCCAGAACCAGGCCCATGTCAGCCTGTAGGGTGAGGAGCTTCATTTCATATTCATGTCATGAATTCATTTAAATAATATTAATTTAAATAACATGACCTTGGAGCAGTGCTCTTCGTTGTGTTCTGTCTTCTGGAATTCAGTCATCTGAAAAGCTTTCTCTATAGTGAGAGAGAGGAGAGTTCCTTTGGCTTGAGTAGCCCCAGTCTCTGCTAAAATGTGGG
>PVLC010015231.1:0-37897 GCA_004027655.1 Graphiurus murinus
CAATAAGGGGTTGAATCTGATTAGGGAATTCCTGGTGGGCATCAGCAATAGGTGCCTAGGTGCCACTGTTACAAACACAGATTACCAGGCCCACCCGAAGTCTAACTGATCAGAATCCACAGGGAGAGATCAAGGGCTCAGTAACACCAACCAGCTCTCAGGTGGTTCTTATGATGAGAAAAGCTTATGAAATAACCCCTGTTATTCTTAACACCAATGAACTTGTGTTTTTGTTTTTGTTTTTTTTTTTTACAAAAAAGAGGAAGAGAAAGACCAAGAGGAGGAACGGGAGCAGGAACTTTGTAATTATGAAGGGAATAACAGAGGGAAGTGAGGGAGAAAAAGGGGTCTCCATCTATCTTGGATACAGCCCCTCAATTTTCCCTTTCAGAGATCTTTTGTACTAGGCTATGAGTGAAGGCCCAGTAGTGGGTCTTGTAACCAAATTTGCTGACTACACAAGAAATAAGAAAGTATAAAATAAAAGCAGGCAGGCAGGAAAAACAGAAGAGAGCATATCAAAGCACACCACACACAGCGTAGACATCGTCTGGTGAAAATCCTATTTCTGTTGGCTATACTGTCACATGAGTAGCTGCCCAACGGCTTATGATGCAAAGTGTATTTCTTGCCACAACGTGCAAAGAGCCATGGACCAACTTTTCTCCTCTCCCTCCCATCGTGGGATGTGGAAGGCTTACTCCCTGGATTCCAATTTCACAGTCGACTGGCCCCTCCCAGGATGGTCGGGTCCCAGGCGTCTGCATCTGCCCAGAGCACAGTCCTCTGGGCATCCTCTCCAGCCCTCTGGCCTTGGCCCCTCCTTCCCCCACACACTAGCACTCGGTCTTGCTCTCTGCTCTCCATTTCACTTTTCCTTAAAGGAACAAGGTGTCCCATCTTAAAAGATCAACCTCCTAAAACCAAGGGCCAAAGCTTCCAAATTCTTCCTCGTCAGTGAGAAGCTAGGGAGGAGCTGAGATGGCTGTCAGGAGTTAGGAAGAGCTTATCTCTGCCATCTTAGCCCTCGTGGACTACCACGTGTGGGAGACAGATCATCATCTAAGGGTGCAACATGGTCTTTCCAATTCTCCCTGATGTCCTGCTTGCTTACACTTTGGTGTTTCAACAACCATTGGAATGGTAGACAAATATAAGTAGTTTCATTTTTACTAATACAGAAGGGGAGGCATGGAGAGAGGTAATTTTCAAAGGCCATATACCAGTGTCAATGCGGAGCTGAACCGTGAAGTAGAGTTTTGTGAACTTGCACTGGAGGAAAAGGATCAAGAGTTGAGAGGAGGCACTCTCCATCGAGGAGGCCTCCAAGACTCATAGCCCCATTGGGAAGACAGACACATAAACAGATACTTCTGCATTGCTTTTTCCGACTGGATCTGAGCTTTTCCCAACCTGTTCTTGGTGATGGGTACAGTGAGAATAAATTTTTAAAAAGTATCATCCAACACCAATCTGCTACCTATATCACTTGCTCCAAAGCTTCCCTCTCCTTATTTTTTTAAGATACACTGTAGGTTTAATTATAAAATCTAGCATCTCCTTTAATAAGCTCCAAGTAGGCATCAGTAGATTTTAACGTGTATTCTACCGATCTCACCAGCCCTCACTCCGGTACTCTGCGAGGTTTAACCTAGGCCCTTCATTGTGAAGGAAGACTTCATTGATTTCTTTAAGAAGCATCCATTATTACAACATTGGGGATGTCTTGGGATCAACCATGTCCTGAGAAAGGGACTATACTTCCAAGAGTGAGAGAGAATCTTTCTCACCAGGATGTGTTCCCTTTAAAAATCTATTTAAAATGATTTTTTTGAAAAGGCATCAGGGAAGAAAATAGAGATATTCAGAGGAGTATAATCTTATTTTGGTCTGCAGTACATAAACAGAATTTCTTTTCCATAGCCCTTTTGGGTATCAATCAAGACAAATCAACCCACGTACAAGGGAACAAAATGAATAAGTATTGAATATATGTATATATTAAGGATAGTGCTAGGCAACTTATGTTCCTTTAATATTACCCATTCCTTGAGAGTTAGTCCTCTTACCTTCTATAGATGATAAAACTGAGATTCAGGCTGTTGAAATGGCTTCCCTAAGGCCCCACTGCTGAGAAGGGGAAATGTCAGCTTTAGAATTTGAATTTCCCTCACTCCAAAGCACTATGCCCTTTCTTTTCTTTAATTATTTTTCTCTCCAAAGATAGAATAATTAGGACATATTTGAAATAGTGTTAGGTAGGCATGGTGGCACATCCCTGTAATCCCAGTACTTGGGAGGCTGAGAAAGAAGGATCATAGGTTCAAAACTAGCCAGGTATGATGGCACATGCCTGTAATCCCAGTACTTGGGAGTCTGAAACAAGAGGATCATAGGTTAGAGGACAGCCTCAGAAACTTAGCTGAGATTCTCAGCAACCTAGTGAGACCCTGTTTCAAAAATAAAAAAAAAAATAAAATAAAAAGGGTTGGAGGTGTAGCTCAGAGGCAGAATAATGCCCCTGAATTCAATCTCCAGTACCACAAAAAAAAAAAAAAGTGTTGAGATTTCATATAAAGGAAGAATAGCTAACACTTATCCAGTACATATTATTTCCTCTAAGTTCCCCCATTGATTCTTTGAGGTAGCTTTTATTATTATCCTCATTTTATAGGTGAGAAAGCTGTGCCTCAGAGAGCTAAAATAACTTATCCACAGTCTATAGCTCACAAGTGGAAGAATTCAGTTTCAAGTCACCTGATCTCTAAGTCTGCACTTTTTCTCACTAAACTCTCCTGTTTGCCTGTTCATATCAAAAATTTTATTTTAAAACTAGTGAGCCTGTAGGGTCCATATAACCCATTATTCCTTTTTATCGTTTGGGAAACTGAGTGTGGTCTAGGGATGTATCACAGGTCATATAGCTCATTAGAAGAAGACTGGAACCAGTACTTATTATACATTTCTCCTAAGAAAGATGGCAACTCTCTGAGTTAATCAGAGCAACATGGATCTTCCCTTAATGTCTTTCTGCCCCTATCATTTCCCACGTTCCATGGGCAGATCTCGTAGCTTATCTGGAGCATACATTAAATCACAGTGGGAGGTACTGTACGACAGGACAAGTTTTTGTTTCATTTCTGAAATAGCTAAAGAAATATCCCATTTCTACCCTACCTGCAATATGAGTGTTACGACTCTCCTACATTATCTGGCAGCTACTGCTCACTCCCATCTCCTTCTCTTGGCACTCAGGCCTAGCTCACATATACCTGCCCAACATTCTAGCTTTTTTCTTTTCAGCTCCCTTGTGTATAGGATCCAGCCTCTCTGACCCACTGGTAGCTCTGTCAACCACACTGGTGCCCTGTGCCATTGCAATATGCCGCCCACTGCTAAAATACTCTGCAATCCATTCTTCATCTGACCACCCCTAGTACATTCCAAGATTTCCTTCTTTCCTGAAAACCACGAGGAAAATTACTCCTGCATTCCCATACCCATTGAACTTCGACATGCATATGTCATAGCTCTGTTACAATTGTAGTATAATTGTTTTGGTTGTATAGCTGATCCTTCATTAGGATGTGAGTGTTCTGAGGGTGGGAATTCTTTCTCTTCTCTTTGTAGCCTGAGTAATTAACAAAGGTACGACAATTGTAGGTATCCAATAGCAGTTCACTAAATGGATAAAGGATAACTGAGGTATTACTTCTGTATATGGGATGGGAGATGAAAACTCAAATGCCCTCAAGGGTCAAATATATAGAGAGATGCACATAGGTACCATTGCTGGCACTCTTCATTCCTTTGTGTATTCTTTAAAGAGTTAGTGCAATTTCCCTTCTACTAAAGGAATTCTGTCAATGCTTCTTGTAGTGTAGGTCAGCACTGAGTTCTTTCAGCTTTTGTATGTCTGAAAAGTCCTTATTTCACCTTCATTTTTGAAATATAGTTTTGCTGGGTATTGGACTCTATATTGACAATTTTTTTTTCTTTCAGCACTTTACATTGCTCCAATATCTTCTCACTTGCCTTATTTCTGACTTGAAATCTGCCATCATTCTTATACTTGGTCCTCTGTATGCAATGTCTTTTCTCTGTGTTTAAGATTTTTCTCTTTATCATTTATCTCTAATCAATCAATTTTAAAAACTTGATTATTATGTATAATGGGGTAATTTTCTTTCTGATTCTTGGACTTAAGGTTTGTTGAGCCTCTTGGATCTTGGGTTTATAATTTTTATCCAACTTGGAAAATCTTCCACCATCATCTCAACAATTAGTTTATTTCTGTCTCTCTTCCCCTTCTCCACATGCACCCTTTACTCTGTCACTTGGAATTTTTAATTATCCATACATTAGGCTATTTGAAGAGGCTATTTGAAGTTCCTTGATGTTTTTAGTTGTTTTGTTATAATTCTTTTTTAAAACTTCTTGTTTCAGCCGGGCGTGTGGCACACGCTTGTAATCCCAGCATTTGGGAGGCTGAGACCAGATGATCCGGGTTTGCGGCCAGCCTCAGCTACCTAGTGAGGCACTCCACAACTTAGTGAGACCCTGTTTCAAAATAAAGAATAAAAATAGGGCTGGGGGTATAGCTCAGAGGTAGAATGTCCCTGAGTTCAATCCCCAGTACTGGAAAATAAATAAATAAAAATTCTTGTTTCATTTTAAGTTTCTATTGCTCAATGATTATTCTACGATTACCAACATTTGTTTCATTTGTTTCTGTAATGTCTAATCTACTATTTCCCATCTCAATATTATAGTTTTCATGTGTAGACATTATGTTTAGGTCTTTTTATATTTCCTACACTTAAATTTCACCTTTCAAACATAGGAAACGCAGTTGTATTGTCCTTGTCTGCTAATGCTGCAAATATCTGTTTCAGTTATGGCTCAGTTTTGATATGTTGGCTTTTCTCCTCATTGTGGGTCATACATAACTTCTTATTTGTATGTCTATTACTCAAGTCTGACACTGAATTTTACTTTGTTGAGTAATGAATATTTTTCATATATACATATATGAAATATATATTTACATATATAAATATATGCATACATAATATATACATATATTCATATATATATACATATATATGTTTTGTTTGAGGACGTAGTTGAGTTACCTGGGAACAGATTCTTTGAATATTGCTTTTAAGATTTGTTATTCAGGATTGGGACAGTTTTACATTAGGGCTAATTATTCCTCATTACTGAGGCAAGATCCATCTGTGCATTCCTCCCAGTGACTGTAAATCTGGAAGTTTTATAGCCTAGCTGGTAGAAATAGGTACCATTTCCAGCCTTGTGATTGCCTACTGTTGCCTTTAATACTATCGTGTAGATTTTTTGTTTGTTTGTTTGCCAACTACAGGTATTCTTCTTACATGTATACACTAACCAGTCCTTTGCTAAATACGGACTGTCTGAAGCTCTCTGGAACCTTCCCTATCCAGCTTTCTCCCTCTGGCACCTATTTCTAGACTCCTGGGCACTCAGCTCTGCCTCTTTAACTCAAGATGTTTACCAGATTCTGCTTTAGCTCTCCACTTTCTGTACCATAGACTTGGGACCCTCAAATTAATGAACAACCAAGGATGCACTACCTTGGTTTCCCATCTACCATTAACTGATATCCAATGTCTTAAAATTTGATGCTCAAAATATTTTTTCTGGTTATTTGGTTACTTCAGGTGGAAAAGTAAATCTGTTACCTATTATTTCACCTTATTCAGAAAGCCAAAATATCTATGCATATGAAATAAATAACTGAGCGATAAGGACTGTGGTACATCAAGGAGCACAAATCCCTTTGAAACTGGGCAGTGGACATCAAATCTTGCTTTCAACTGCACAATAGAATGCAGATTTTGGGCTACCACATCTTCCATCCATTTGTTTCTTAGGAGACTGCCTTTGTTGATTCAAAACTATAGCATGGACAAACAATATCTCTCTCTCTCTCTCTCTCTCTCTCTCTCTCTCTCTCTCTCTCTCTCTCTCTCTCTCTTTCCTTCCTTCCCTCCCTCCATTTAACAGGCTTTTAAATAACCACACGTAGTTGAAGAAAAATTTTTAGGAATATCAAATAATCAATGACACTTGTCTCTAGAGATAGGTAGTTCCAGAGGAGACAAATCTTTCTTCTTCTCTTTTTCCTTCACCTTTCTGGACAAGGGACCTAATAGTCATGTTCAATGTATTTTTCTTAATGGAGCTATTTTGGCATTCCCACCTACTCAAGAAATCTTTCAAATTCCTGCACCTCTGGAATATTTCTTTCTTATTATTATGAGCTCTGAGACCCGTAGAGAGAGAGAGAAGACTTTAGAGAAGTATGCCCAAAGCAGACATCCCAAACTGGTAGCATCCAGAATAAATCTAGCCCTTAGGTATATATACTTTGACTTTCACAATATTTAAACATTTGAGCCAACATTTAAAAAGTGAGATATATCGCATAAAACCCATATTTTTAGTTGCTCTTGATAAATTTGAAGGTAGGACATTATTGGGTCCATGTTAGCTGGAGAAATGTTTCTCCATAGCCCCATTATATTCAAAGGTACTAAAATAAAAGAAGTCAACAGGGCTTTGTGTTTTCAGCCTAGCCCATTTTAGACATCTATATAATCTGCCTGGTGTCTGTAGGTATGTCAGTAGGTGAGAACTTTACTAGGAGGATAAAAAATACATGACCCAGTATGCACACTGCAACTTTCCATTCCAACATCATCGTAGACATCAGTAATATATCATAGTTCCCTTTCCTCAATATTCCTCTTAATACCCTTGGAAGTCATTCCAAAGCAGTCAGTAATTGACAGACAAAATAATGCCCATCGCCATCCATCTGGTTCAATGCTCACTTTACCGAACTAGAAATGGAGGTTCAGACAACTCAAGCCATCATTGAGTCAATGATGATACTGTCATGAAACCTCAGGTCTCCTGACCCTATGACTATTTTCACAGGCCCATGATAACTCCTTGGGAAGACTGGTATTGAAAACATGGTGCAGAATTTAGCTTGTCTCTGACAAGAGCATCCAACCCACCAACAGGGGTGGATCTATTACTTCCTTTATCTAACTCATCATGTAGTTTCTCTTCCCTTGTCCTCACCCTTCCTACTTGCCTTCCTATTTCAAATGAATAGTAATATATAACCAACTCAGTTTACCCCTGGAATGCTCCCCATCCCAACCTGTTTCCCAAACCAGAGAGGAGTACTTACGGCACCCGGAGTTTAGGGAATTTCTGGATGTCATTTTCTGTCAGGTTCTGAAATAAAGACATACATGGTTTGGTGAAGTTTTTGACTCAACTCCCTCATCAGACCACCTGAGGCAGGGTGGGAGAGGGTGAAAGAAGTCAGCCAAGAGTCCTGAGAGATGGTCAATTTTTTTAAACTCTCTCTCTCTCTCTCTCTCTCTCTCTCTCTCTCTCTCTCTCTCTCCTCCCTCTTTCTCATCAGTTAGCACCAGTATGTCCCTCCTTCAGAATGACCCTCTCCCAGGGAAGGTACTAAAATGATTAAAATGATGTCCAGAGTGTGGCATAATGAGTTGGAGGCTCCTGGAGCCTTCCAGAAGGATGGGAACTGGGCACGGGTGGGTGGCCACCAGATTCTGTCCTACCAAGAGGAGGACATACACCAAGGGACCTTCAGGAAGAATGTGGAGGAGAAGGTGGACATGAGCATGGCTGGGGACAGAGGGGCAGAATATTAGGAAAGAAGAAGGTATTTAGAACAAGGATAAACTGATAGATATGGAAATTGGATTTTGGGGGAGTTTTGCTGTGTGATGTGTTCCCCTTTTCCCCCTCTTTCAAAGACTTTCAGCCGACTGTGTTGCTTGCATGATGATTCTGGAGTTATATTTGTGGTTTTGTGGAAGAATGGTTATATGCTGAGGGAATTTAGAAGAGTAAAGGTACAACCCAGGCGCTGCTGTGGTGATGAGGTACAGATGCGACTGCATGCCTACCCCATCTCCACTCTTCCTCCTGTCTTACCATTAGGACCTGGATTTTGTTCAAGTAAATGTCTTTGTTCAAAATATTCAACTCCCTAGATTCCTTTGCAGTTGGTAGAGTTACATGGCTCACTTGTGGCCAGTGAAATATAACCTGTAGTTTATTTGGATGAAGCTTCTGGAAAAGTTACTACCTTCTTGCAAAAAAGGGGAACACATTCACCATCCACTGTGTACCTTTTGCTCTCCCTCTCATCCTCCTGCCTACAATACAGATGTGAGGCTTACAGTTGAAGTAACCAACTCAAAACCATTAGGACATAAGCCATATGCTTTTACCACAGGCTAAATGGAGCCTGCGTTCTTGATGGTTTCCCTGAGCAGCTTACCAGCCTCAAGTCACTACCTGCACATAGTTTACTACTTGAGAAGACCAACCCCTATTTGGCTAAGACACAGCAGACAGGTATCTGTGACATGCATCTATATGTCTTCCCAACTACGACAGGTCTCAAGTGTATGTCCTCTCCTTCTTACAACTTCTGGAAGCACAGCAATCCCATTCCCCACCAAATATGGTTGTATTAAAAATGATGGCAAGACAATTTCAGGATACGTGCCAGCTCCTATTCTGAAGAAGGAAGGAAGGGAAGGAGGAATGAAAGAAAGAAGGTAAGAAGGAAGAAAAAAATGAAGAAATGAAGAGGGGACAGAGTGTGGGAGAGAGAGGGGAAGAAAGGGAAGGAGGGAGGGAGGGACAGAGGAAGGGAGGGAGGGAGGAAGGTGGGAAGGAAGGAAGGAAGGAAGGAAGGAAGGAAGGAAGGAAGGAAGGAAGGAAGGATTGCTTTTAAAAGAAGAATGTCCCTGGGTATTATAAAGCTGGAAGAGGTATAGATGAGTAATTACAGCTTAGAGAAAACGTTCCAGGTTGTATACAGAGCACAGAGTTGGAGGATGAGTTTCCATAGAACTGAGTTTAAATACCCCAATTAAGCTGGGCATCTTTGTTGGTGCATGCTTATAATCCCAGTACTTGGGAAGCTGAGACAGGAGGTTCACAAGTTCGAGGACAGCCTCAGCAAGTAGTGAGACTCCTATCAATCTAGTGATACCCTGTTACAAAATAAAAATAAAATCAGGCTAGGGGTATAACTTGGAGGTAGAATGCCCCTGGGTTCAATCCCCAGAACCACAGTAGATAGATAGATAGATAGATAGATAGATAGATAGATAGATAGATAGATAACCCAGTTAGTGGGGCAGGGCTGGATTTTGCAACTTGCTCTCCTGGCTCCTATCTCCTTTCTTTCCCCTTATTCCTGCTCCACAATGAGTAGAATATGTTGCATTCTCTGAAGGACTGGTAGAACCAAGAGATTAGAAGAGGAAACAAAATTGCTCAGCTACTATCTCTCAACCAAGGAAACAACTGTTGTATCAGGGCTAACACTCACAAGGAGTGTTGAGGGAATCAGAGAGCTGATCGAAGACATCACCCACTATGATCCAGCGTATTGTCCTTAGTCAACACACAGGGAGCAAAGGGTGGCTCAGAGAGGGAACGTCTTGCCCAAGGTGACCCAGGGCCACAGGGCAACCAGGGCCCTCCTTGGAGATGCCCTCCTTCCTTCCCACTCAACTGCAATATATCTTCCCAGTGTTAAAGGTATAAGAATGAAATATTTTGATTTAGTAGTAATTATAAGAATAGGAATAAAAAAAACTCCAGGAATTCTATTGATTCAAAGCTTATAATGAGTAAAAAGCATTAGTAAAAAACTCATACAGTATTAAACTAAATTAAATGTGTGATTTGGCTTGATTCTAGGTCTATGATTTAGGACAAATCTCAATACACCTCTGCACACGTTTTTTCAACTGTAAATAAGGTGGTTGTAAGCTTTTCTGAAGATATCTTCCTGCTATAAAATAAGCTTCTGGAAGGCAAGACTCACATCCTAATCATTTCTCTATCTCCAGCACACAGTACTGCCAGTATGGAAAAGGAGTTCCAGAAAATGCTAGTTGAATGAATGGATGAGTAAGTGAATGAATGATTTAAGTAGAAAGGTGAATAAACATGCCTTACATGGAACCTGTAGGCAAAATTCAGACCAAGAGGATCATAGGTTTAGTTTCAGCATGAGACCTCAGAGGTGCCTAGAAAGAGGTGGATGACTACAGAAATTCAGGAAGATGTCAGTGGCAGGGATGCAACATAAGAAATGGATTGGTGTGCTGGGTGGCAAGCCAGGGCATGTGACTTCTTGCTCCCTTCCGACTGTTCCGAGTTTTCATGGTCAAGTTCCCTTACTGACTCTGACTTACAGAGATATGCAACTTAGCTTGCCCTCCTCACTCTGAATCCGAATTTGGGACATCTACTGCCATGATACCCTTGAAGTTTTGTTCCACATCTTTTTTAGGAGTAAAGCACAGTGCCCAGAAAGGGTGAGATGGATTCACCCAGGGTCTCTCTCAATCACAAGCAAAGGTGTCATCTCCAGGGAAATGCTCAATCCACCTCGCTGACCACAGTCGTGCCTGTTGTCCACCATCAGAGTCATACCCCTTTCCCTTTAATGGCTTAGTCCTTAACATGAACCTGCACCTCCATTATACACTTAGGTACTCATTCATTTACTCATTCACTCACTAATTTTTGTGGTTTTGGAGATGGAACTCAGGTCCTCATGCGTGCTAAGAAAGAATTCTACCACTGAGCTAAATCCACAGCCCTTCTTAAATTTTTTCAATTATAATACAGTAGACAGAGCACTATCACATGTATGTTTGACACACAGCCAATTATACAAATTTGGTAGTGAGAAAGAGGGAAGTAGTTGAGATAATGGGGGCGATTCAACTCTTTATTCCACTCATAAGATGTACTACAGAGTGAGAAATGGGAGGTGAAAATCTTTTCTTACATGATCTTTTTTCTTCTTGGGTTTCTCAAATTATGGATGGCATTTGAATAGATTATCCAGGTGTGTGTGTGTGTGTGTGTGTGTGTGTGTGTGTGTGTGTGCGCGCGCACACATTTACTTGGATTTCTCCATATACTTTTACTTTAGAGAGTACCTTGGTGTCAGTGAAAGATCTAAGAGGGCTCCTGAGTAGGAAGATTCTGAGCAATGGTAAGAGACAGAGGTCTACCAAACCTCTGATGAAAGCAAAGGGTTGCATGGGGATTCTGATAACAAGGACTGGGTAGACCAGTTGGCCCTACTATCACCGGGGAAAAACATAGAACATCCTTGGATTTGATGTGTCAAACTGGCCACAACTTACCAAAAATCGAGCCCCGTTGATGTGGTACTTTTTCACTGCCTTCTCACAGTCTTTGTAGTTCAGCTGCACAGAGAAAGGGAAGGTGCTGTCAATGATGGGCAGGTTTCTGCTATTGGTTCCCCTCCCTTGCCTGCCCCAGAAGCTTAGCAATTTGTGGTAGTTGTGGCTAGCCAGCCTCCCCTGTTTGCTTCCCTGACTAACAGAGGGACCTTGTTCCCACCTCAGCCCGGCTTTCACTACACCCAGGACTGCCCCAAAGGGAGAAATTGATCACTGTGAGGCTTTGGGGCCAAACCCTCTAGAAAGATTGCCTTCAAGTCCTACAAAGAGCTGGCCACATCATGCTCCCTTGGGAACACTGGGGGAATGGTGACAGGTTTCCTTCAGTCCTTTTTTCCTATCATACTTCTAAACATAATGGAGGTTATAATTTATCTTCGATCTTGTTACTCTGATTATTTTTTCTTAAATTACCTAAAATAATAACACAAGCATGGCCGCATGTTATATTTTAAACATTATTTTCCATGGCCACAACATTATTTAATTGCTCCCTTATTGCTGAACATTGAAGTTGTTTACCAAACTGTTGTTCCACTAATGATAATAAAAACTGCTAATTAGTACTGAATGCTTTCTATATAGAAGGCATTTCCAAGTATTTAAACCAGTTTTAAGTCATTTAAGCCTTTCACTTTGCAGAGAAGAAATGAGAGGCACAGAGAGTTGAGTAACTTGGGTTGCAGGTGATGATTGTGATCCAAAACACAGATTTAATGTCTCTGTCAGGAATATTCCTCTTTTAATAACAGTTTTACTTACATATAATAGGTGAAATTAACAAATAAAATTACAGTTTAATATTCTACCATGGTCAAAATACAGAGCATTGTGGATATTATTTTGCATATTGTGTTTCCCCCTATTTAAGATAAATTGTAGCTGGATCTGTAATCCCAGTACTTGGGAGGCTGAGACAGGAGGATCGCAGGTTCACAGCCAGCTTCAGCAACTTAGTGAGGCCCTCTACAACTTAGTAAGACCCTGTTTCAAAATAAAAGAATAAAATTGGGCTGGGGGTATAGCTCAGAGGTAGAATGCCCCTGGGTTCCATCCCCAGTAAGTATGACACACACACACACAAAAGATAAATTGTTTCAGCCAGATTCTCAGAATGGAGTTACATAATCAATAGGACTGAGCATTTTTTACATCTTTATTATATTCGAAATCAACTGACAATCCCATGAAGTGCCCATTTCACCTTGTCGTCAGCAGCAGGACTATTTGCATTTGAAATCTAAGTTTGATGTCTGGAGTATTTAAGGTTAAACATTTGTCCTTGAGGACTCTAGGTTCTCCCTAACAAGTGTGGGCTCCTGGTTTGTGCTATTCTTCTTTGGGGCAAGTTTAAAATTAAATTCTTATCTTATGGACAACAAATGTCAAAAGTATAATTGTTGCCACCTCTTGACTTGAAAGGAGGGAGTGAATGTTGTGCTCAGAAAGCTGATATAAAGGTCAATGCTGAAAGCAGGCAGCCTCTGGGGGCCCTGGCCTCTCTGACCTACATTCGGGGGGTGCAAGAAGGTCTCAGAATAGTTGACTGCCTTTAGTTAATTGGTATCATTGTCATCATTATCAGATAAATAGCCAGTTTTGCAGAGCACTAGATCTGGATCAACAGACAGCCTTGCAGACTGGAGCCTAGATGTTTGATTCAGATTCTGTGAGCTCTGGGTTTATGGGCTTAGAATCTGTACTTTAAAGAAGCATCCTACGGGATTCTTATGAGTGTCCATGTTTGATAGTCACTGGTTTAGAGAAGTTAGCAGGCTTTGTTGATGGGATGACTGAGGTCCAGAGTGGGAAAGGGACTATTCTACAGTCACATGGTGAGTTGGGAACTCAGCTGGGATTGGGACACATGGCCGTGAGCCAGGGACCCTCTATTGCCTGGCCCATGGATGTTCTCCTGCCAGGTCCAAAGGAATTGGAGCAGCCAAAGATATCCAGGATGTGGCTTCAGTTATTGGGGTCTTACATGCCAGATACAGGATAACACACACACACACACACACACACACACACACACACACACACACACACACACGCATCTGAGGCAATAAGACACAAATCCCACCAGTCTGCCTGGGCATTCCCATCTAGGGGGCCAGTGAATAGAGCAGGGAAAAGGAAATATGGAACCTAAGTTAGGCCCCTTTCTGTGCATATTACTTTCTTTAATCCTCACAACCATCCTGTTTGGTTAGCTACTATTAGTATCTCTATTTTATTGATGAGGAGCTTGAAGCACAGAGAGGTGAAAAAAATTAAAGGAAGGTCACCAAGCCAGAGAGACAGAGACAGGATTCAAGCCCAGATACGTCTGACTTCAGAGCTGGGTGGGAAGTGTCTCAGAGGATGGCTGACCCCATGACTGCTGTAGACATCACACCGACTGATCTGCTAAAGGACTCATTCGATCACTAACATCTGTTCCAGATGATGCTCTGGTGTCTCCTCTCTGAGGCTTGAGGTGCTCGGGATCTGAAGAGTCTCTATCCAACTCTGTGTAGGTCTGGGACTTCCAGGATCACAGATTTCCCTTAGCCTCCACCTTCCTGTCCTCAGCCCCTTTATGCTGGGAGAGAAAGCCTGTCCCAGTGTGGGCTGGTGTGGATTTGTAGGGGAGACTGGAATCTCCAAGAAGAAAACTCTCCCATCTCCCAACTCAGGCAGAGAGATACTTTTTGCACCCACAAGGATGAAAGCTAAATTTGTGAAGACCTTGTGGGGGGAAAACTAACAGAAATGAAAAAGTGGCAAATAACAAGATCTGCGTACTGTGCCTTTAGCATGCCACACCCAGTTCAACATGCCCCCATTTCGTTGTCTTCTATGGGTTGGGGAAGAACAGTTGCAACTGTAAATATCTTGGTACTGTGTAGATCCTAGGATTGACCATGTGTCTGGGGAAATTTCTCTACCCCCTTGGGTTTCAGTTTCCCCAGGAAAAGTAGGGAGTTGAATTAGACAACCAAGAAGTTCTTAGCTTTACAAACTCATCTTTATGACAGTCTGGAATATCAACTGAATTTGATGCCCCTGCCTATAGGGATGGAGGCGTTAGAAACTTGAATGTCTCTCATAGACATCTTACCCTTGGATAGGGGTGGAGAGTCCCTAACTGAATAATTTGGCTTGATATCAGCGCAAGCAGATATGCAGTCCCCATTAGCAAGCAAATGACAAAACAAAAGGATGCTTGAGCATCTCTCCTAAGACTGGAAGACAGGACAGAAACACACTGGTCCCAGCTCTGCCATGAGCTTGGCTTCTGAGTCTGCCTAGCTATGCCCTTACCCATCCAGCAGCCCCAATTTTCCTATACTGTGCCCCCATCAGTCCCTCCTACACTGCTTGCTCTTTATCCTACCCTGGGACTCTGTCTCTCCCCTTTCTAGTAAGTAATCTTGATCTCATTAACAGAGCAGTTCTCTGCATTTCAAAGTATGAACCTTGAAACCAGACAGGCATGGCTCGACTCCTGCCTCTGTAGTCTCTGGGGTTTTGGGCTATTTAAGCTCCCTGAGCTGATTTTGCAGCAGTGAATGGAACAATATTGGCAGCCAAGGATGGTAAGGAGTATTCAAGGGTACCGTACCTATAAAGTATCCGAGTCAGACCCCAGCACACAGTAAGGACATACTCATTTGAGGGCTCCCTCTCCAGATCACCCTTCTCTGCAGAACTCATGGCCAGGAAAATGCAGCAGTCTACATGGCACTTAACCAGTAGTGCTGCCACAAGGTGAGTGGATCCATTGCTGTCTATTATACGTCTCATGTTCAGCCAAGATTTCATATTCAAGCCTCTGCCCAGCCCACCAAGGGCACTGCCCACCCCCCACTAATAAAGCAAGGCTCACCTTCTTGAAATAGTCAGCAAGGCTGTCTGGGTCCCAGGCCAGGACCTCTGAGCGAAAGGGAACATTCCTCAGTGCCATGGCTGCTGTCCTAAGAGGAAGCTCACGAGCTGGGTATAGACACTGCACCCATGGACAGAGAAGAACTGTAAATCCAGAGTTTGGAGGTGTCCTTGGCTCTTCCAATTCTTAACTACCCTCAGAAACCTCCTTGTTGGAGCAGACCTCTTTTCTGCTATAGCCAGATCCCAGAAAGTAATGGCTTCCGCTACGAACAAATATGGTCTCTTCTCAGAAAACGACTCAGCTAATTTCCTTTACCACTTCCTCTGCTAGTTCTAAATAAGTAAACAAGGAAGCCCAGCTCTGGGGCTTGAATGCTGAGAGACGGAGAGAGGGTTCGCAATTCCCCACTGGCCCCAGTCACTCCAGCATGGTTGGGGGGGGGCAATGAAGGGGACTTAAGCTCCAATGTAAGTGCAAGCATTTTTCCTTTTGAAACTCCTGCACCCACAGTTCTCTGCCATATTCTTTCCTGGCTGGGGCTTTGCAGTAAAAAAATCTATTTTGAAGGTTACCCAAGATACAGACAATTCCCCAAGTTAATGAACTGCAGGGGGAAGTAATGTGGTCTTTTAACGCCCCCTAACCTCCTTCCCCTCCCATTCCTCTATTTTTATCAAAAGCTGGGATGGTTTGGATGCCTCTTTGCAATTATGGTGAGAAGGTCCTTGGAGAGTGAGTTAGGCCCTGGGGTTGAACAAGGTGCCACAGCACAGGGACCCCCAGCTCAATTCTGATGGAAACATTTCTGTGCTGTAGATATAAGATTGCTGAAAATCTAGCTATCTCACTTGCCATATCTGTAAATCAAGAAAGCAGAGGAATTATGCTTATAAAATTTAGATGCAAAGCCAGGTGTGGTGGTGCACACTTGTAATCCCAGCATTCGGGAGGCTGAGACAGGAGGATCCGGGTTCGTGGCCAGCCTTAGCTACCTAGTGAGGCACTCTGCAACTTAGTGAGACCTGGTTTCAAAATAAAGAATAAAAAATAGGGCTGGAGTACAGCTCGGAGGTAGAATACCCCTGAGTTCAATCCCTAGTACAGCAGAAAAAGAAAAAAAAATTAGATGCACTTAACTACACATTCTTACAGGGAATATTTTAAAAGAAAAATTTAAATAATTGTTATTGATGGTGCCATGTATTATATTCACTCTGTTTTCACCTTATATTCTATTATTTCCTCCACATACTCTATGTTCTAGTGATTCTACCAAATATGTGTTTTAGCTGAAGAGCATATTCCCTGGAGAGAGGAGGTAGGAACCTGCTGTTTTCTTCATTGGTCTCAGACTCTGTGCACTTCTCATAGACTGAGCAACTCATTGGCAATGGGCGAGTCCTGTGTCTGAAGGAATCAATTTGTGCAAAGTGGCAGCCTCTAAACACAAGTTAGCTACTTCAAAGCACACACACACACACACACACACACACACACACAGAGTCATCTATTCCAATATTTGAGGAAAAGATTGATCCCGGTTGCCTTTACTAACTGGTTCTCTGTGGTGCCCACGGTAGTGTCTGCCCTCTTAAAGCTTTTTCAAGGGTAACTTTGGTCATGCATGGTTTTCATCTTGTATGCAACCTAGGCAGCCCCATTGTGGCTATAGTGTATCTGCCTCACTAGCTGGTTGTAAGGTTAAATGAGATATGCATTTAGTCCCAGGTCCAGTACTTGAAAAGTGAGATGCTGTTAGCCTTACTTTAGATGACGCTGAGGCATCAATCAAGTACTCTTTTCAGGGTGCCATACCTCGGAGCTCTTGATAACTGGTCATACTCCATAAAGCACATGCTACTGTTCCAAAGTTCCCCCACTTATAAAAGACATCACTTCATCTTTCTTTCTTTTTTTTTTTTTTAGCTTGACTTTTTTTTTTCTTTCGGTCTTTTTGGCACTGGGGATCGAACCCAGGGCATTATGCTTGCAGAGCGAGCACTTTACCACTGAGCTACATCCCAGCCCATCACTTCATCTTTCAAATCACCAGCATAAACAGCAATTTGAAGATAGAGGGAAAGAGAGAAATCACTTTCAAGTAGAGTAATCAAAAAAGTCATCATTAAATTAACTGGAATTTAAGCAGGACCTTGGAGGATATAGTACATGGGAGGGAATTCTGAACCTCCATCAGTCAGTCTCTCTCTCTCTCTCTCTCTCTCTCTCTCTCTCTCTCTCTCTCTTTTCCTCTCTCACTCTCTCTCGCTCCTCTCTCCTCTCTCCCCTCTCCCCTCTCCCTCTCCTCTCTCTCCTCTCCCCTCTCTCCTCTCTCTCTCTAAACACCTGTGGAAAGGAACATTCCAGATCATCTGTCAAAGTGTTTTAATGATGGTTGCCCAACCTCAAGAGAAGAAAAAACTACAGAAAAGCAGAAGTTGGAATTAAACATTAAACATTAGTTTCCTTTGGAAGAATTATCCAATAAATGTGACCACAAGGAATAGTCCCTGGAGCTCAGCAAGAAGAGAGCCAGAGCAGCTCAGAACCTGGACGATGAGGATGATGATAATAACATCCTGAGAGCCACAGTGCCCTGAGCCTGTCCTTTGTGCCAGGGAGATGCTGGGAAACTTGCACTGACTGTTACATGACTGCTGACACTATTATTACTACAACTTTACCCAAGAGAAAACAGTCTCCAGGAGGGGAAGCTATGTACCTACTTCCTGCTTCCTACCACGTAGGCCATGCAGCCAGGTCTTGCCCAAAGTGTATCTGAGTGCAGAGCTCCTGTTCTTTGTCATTTGCCCCCTCAAGACTCTGAGATGTTACAGATATTGCCCACAGGGGAGTCAGGATCCAACCCACAGAGCCTGAGCAACTTCCTCTTTGTTCATGGAGCAGTGTATGACCTGCTTCCCGTGAAGAGCAAGTGAGGTTTGTCTGTGTGAGCAGGCCTGGGAATGCCTGGCGCACTCTGCAGAAGGCTGATGCCTGGTGCCTCCTCTCACTGGTCCACAGGCTCATTCCTCCGTCAGGGAGGCCAGGGCAGGTGACGCAAGGGGAAGCTGGTTGCTTCAGGTCTGGAGCCTTTCCTCTTCCCTGGACCTGGGTGATTACCCAACACTCAGAGTTTCACATCTCCTGTTGCTGGCTAGAATGTTCCAGAAGCTCAAAGGGAAGGATCAGTTGGTCCCAAGAGAGGCTGGGGAAACCCAGAGGACCAGCGTGACCTTGTGCTGGCCAGCTCATTGACCCCCCCTTGGTTTGCTCAACTGTAAAGTGGGGCCCTCACGAGAACAGCCTTTGGGGACAGCCCATGACAGCAGGGATGCTATGGCTTCATGAGCTCAGCTTGGTGTCCAGTGTAGGTCTGTTGTTGCCAGTGGAAGCACAGCAGAGGACAGGAATCAGGGAAGGCCCAGTGATGCACAGCATTGAGCATCTCCAGGTAGGCAAACACTCTCCCATTCCATCTCTCTCTCAACCAGGAGAAACCCAGAACTTACGGAGGAGCGAGTTGAAGAGTCGGTGAAGGCCTTGCCATGCTTTGAAACTTATAGACATCCCTCTGTATGTGCAGAAGATAGGTTGCAGAACCCTTCAGCATATATTGAAATCCACGGATGCATAAATCCTTTCTATAAAATGGCACAGTATTTGAATGTAACCCTCACACATTCTCATGGATACTTTGAGCCATCTCTAGATTACTTACAATACCTAATGCTATGTAAATAGTTGTTATGCTGGAAATTTTTTAGGGAATAATGATGAAGAGGTGGGGAAGTCTGTCCAACATTCAGTACAGATGTGAATTACTTTTGAATATTTTTCATCTGCACTTGATTGAATGCATGGATACAGAACCCACAGATACAAGAACCAACTGTATGTCTCCAGGTTAGGAAAGAGCAGCAGTCTCTGAGCATCATGAGAACAACACAACCTAGTATGCAGGGACAGGGGCTCATGGAATAGGAATCTCACTAGTGGGGATTGCGGACAAGAAAGCAGAACTTGCAGGAAGGGATATGTCAGATTGTTAGAACCTAGGAACAAAAAGTGGATGCGGGGCCAGCAAACTAAAACCCAGAGTGGGAGATGACCCTAATCCTCCCCTACCCCGCCATCCACCACGCAGTAACTCACAGCACTGTCCCCTTCCCTCAAACCCACAGCAGAATTGGGTAGTGAGCTAACTACCTTTCTTCCCAGATGATTTTAGAGATGAGAAAAATGGCAATTCCTTAGAAGAACCCTGGGGCCTGCAGCTTCTGTGTAGGGGTAGGGAAAAGGGTCTGGGAAGGTATTGTTTTGGGAAAATAAAAAAATAGGGACCTCATAGATGAGACTTTGTTGACCTTCTTAGGAGCGGAAACTAAGGGGTTAGAAGGGAGGTAGGAAGCTGGGCGTGGTGGCGCACGCTTGTAATCCCAGCATTCAGGAGGCTGAGACCGGAGGATCCAGGTTGGCGGCCAGCCTCAGCTACCTAGTGAGGCACTCTGCAACTCAGTGAGACTCGGTTTCAAAATAAAGAATAAAAAATAGGGCTGGGGGTATAGTTCGGAGGTAGAACGCCCCTGAGTTCAATCCCCAGTACCGCAAAAAAAAAAAAAAAGAAGGGAGGTAGGAAGAAGTGCTTATTTGGATTTGATAGGACAGAAGGTCTAGAGAAGAGGAAAGAGAAAGAGAGTGGAATGTGGCCCACAGAAGATATTGACTTGGGGGGCCATGCCGCAGGCAAGCCAGAGAGTTTCCCACCTGTGTTCCTTCCAGCTTAACCTCCTCCAACTGTTCATGGCCCCAATTTATCTCTAGTAAGTAGCTGAGGTTAGTACCTGTTGGAACTTTCTGGAGGGTTTGCATGGGTTTGCCTGCTGCAGGACCAAGGGCTGCTGCTCTCAGTCCTCCCAGCAAGGGGAACAGTCTCTCCTCGGCCCCCTCAATCCTTAGAGGCAGGCAGTGGACACAACATCAGTGCCTGGGATTGTCTGGATGGCAAAGGGCTCTGGACACACAGCAAGGTGGGCAGAGTGAGGAGCCAGGCACCTGCAGCTTTACATTAAGGAGCAGAAGCCTGGAGCCTGCCACCAAATGAGCATGCTCAAGCTGGGCCGGGGGACCAGCCTCCCAGGCAAGCTCCCAGCACTCTCTAGCTGCAGGGTGGGGAGGTGGTTGGAGAGGGTCCGCGCACCCCCGACCCAGCCTTCCTGCAGACCACATGTCCCTCTGTCTTCAGGGTCACCCACGGCCTCTTCCTGGCCAGCCAGGATCCCACTCTCACCTCCCCCATAATGGGATAGGGCGGGGGAGGAGGGAACATGAACTAGCCGCTCTGTGCTGGGCGGTGAGGAGCAATATTTTCCACTTCCTCATGGCTGATAATTTTATTCTTCAGAAGAGATTTTCTTTCACCCCCCTCTCTGTTTCTCTCTCTGTGCTGTTTGAGCCAAGGCGCCTCAGAAGTTCAAAGGTAAGAGGGAGGAAGTGCTTATTTGGACTTCCTGTCAAACCACCCCTTCTTCTCTGCCCTATTTTTCTCTTTGGCAGCCTGCATCCAGCTAGGTCTGCTGTGAAGGGAAACTCCCCAGGTGCTCGTGAGGATGGGTGGGTGCCGGCGGGGGTGCAGGCTTGTTGGCTTCATGCAAGAAAAAATCCTTGTCTTCCTCCTCAGGCAAGCTGGAGCAGGGCAGAGTGGAGGAGGTGAGGAGCAAGAAAAAATAAAAGCAATTTAACCCCTAGCCAGCAAAGGCAAATGTGCCTTCTTTCAGCTGCTCTCCATAAGGAAAAGCTGTGGGCTGGGGATGCACATACACCTCCCTAAAGTGAAGGGAAGATTTGCAGTTTACAAGAAGAGCCATACCCATCTTGCAGATTTTGAAAAGAAAGGCTCAAGGAGACCAAGTGCTTCTTTGAAGCCTCACAGATAATCAGAGATAGATGTGGGATTAGTAACTCGTCGTGTCTGATAAGAAGACTCTCTCCCTGAAAGATACAGTTTCTAAGGATAGAAATTTACTGGGGGAGTATTATTACTGATCTTACCAATCATAGTCATTAGCCTTTGGAAGACAGAATGTTTTTCTCCAATGAAGAAGAAACAGGCTTAGCAAGTCTAGGCCTGGGAGTGGTGTGGGTTCACAGGGTCCTTCAACTGTGCACCCTAAGTAGGGAAATCCCACGAGGGCTAGGGGCTCCACTGTGTCCGGCTGAGATGGAGATGGGCAGTGGGGTGGTGGAGGAGAGGAGGAAGCAGAGGGAGGAAAAGGACCACCAGCTTTTGCTGATTCCCGTATGAGGCCCAAAGAGCTTACGTTGCTGATGCCCTGGAGACTTTGTGGCTGCCTGTCGTCTCCATGTTCCAAGTCTTCTTCTGAGAACTGTCCTGGCGAATCTGTGAATGCTCCATATCTTTCCAGCAAGTTACCTGTGGCTCAGATTGGACAGAGCTGGGTTCTGAACTTGCCTTCAAAACCTCCCTAACTCCCAGGATGCATAGACCACTGCTCTTCAGTTTGTCCCTATAATGCCAAGGGGAATAAATGAAGTGGTCTGGTAATGAAGCCAGCTGAGGACTGGGAGGTGGGGAGGCCCCAGGCTTGGATTCTTTTCAAGCAGCACCATCAGCTTGGTGTGAAAGGATATGCCTGCAATCCTGGTGCTTGGAAGACTGAGACAGGATGACACAGGTTCAAAGCCAGCCTCAGGAACTTAGCGAGACCCTTAGCAACTTAGCAAGACTCTGTTCCAAAGTAAAAAATAAAAATGGCTGGAAGTGTAACTCAGAGATAGAATGTCTCTGGGTTTAGTCCAAGATAGAAAGAAAGGAAGAAAGGAAACAAAAGAGGGAGGGAGGGAAAAAAAGGAGAACCATCAGCAGGGCATCTGACCATGAGCCCCCTGTAAAGTCCTCATATTTAAAGGGGGACAGTAATACCTAACACCCCTTATGGTGCTTTTGTTGATAAATGAAGTTGCTCATGTTACATGTCTGAACTGTATCTGACATATCATAGAGATGCTTCAAGTTCATTTCCTTTCTCCAGGCAATTCTAGAGCTTCCTTTTAGCACTAACATCCTATGGTCCGAAAAATTTTCTGTCAGCTTCTCTTCTGAGACAGAAACAAATAATCTGGTAGCAAGGATTTATTCTGAAAAGCTTTCACGGAGTATCATCAGAGGGTGATCTAACATGTCATCAGCCAAATTGAGATGTTTTTGAAAGTGGAAGGCGTCCTGTTTGTAATATGCTGGGATGGCAGGAGCCACCCCTGGCAAATCTAGACATAAAGACACCCTCGTCTCAGAGGTCTCACCTCTTCCTGTTGCTGCCTTTGATCTACTTTTCCCTCCAAGGTCTCCTCTGTCTGGATTAAGCAGAATTCCCTATTCTTTACTTGTTCTAGCAAATGGTCATCCAATTTGCATTTAGTGAGAAATCAAAATCCTATTTACTACAGACAGAAACTCCAACTCAAGGGGACATGTTCCAGCATGTGAAAATCAGCAGCCTGCTTGTGCTCACTGAGCCCCCAGGCCCTCAGAGCTCTGCTTTTGCCTGCCCTTTCTGGAACTAAAGAGTAAGTAGACTTTTTATCTGTCAACCAAGGAGCTAATACAGGTTTGCAGCTCTCAATATAACATCACTAGCCAAGAGAAATACCAAATTCCTCCCTCCCCTCCCCCCCCAAATACCAGATTCTTACAAACTAACTTCGCTCTTACCACCCTCCTCCCCACCTCTGTTCCTTGTTTTCTACTGTAGAGTTTTGGCCCTCTTGTATGTGTCTTCTGCTCCCTGACAGCCAGTCTTGTGGTTTAGCAAGGCACCTTCAAGGTCAAAATCCCCTAAATGGCAGCATCCTCTGACCAAGGGCTGGTGTTCCTGTTTTGGTGGCTTCCTGTGTGACCAGGGGTCTCAGAGGGTCTGAAGTTCATTATCAAGATTTGATAGAATAGTCCTCCTGGCCTATATTTTCTTCCTAAGTCTATTCCCTTCAAAAAGTTGAAAACCACAGTCAATTCTCTCTTTCTAAAGACAGAATCTCAAGGAGTGAAATCTCGGAGTTAGGAGTCAGACTAACACTTCTGAATAACAACTCTGTCACTCTCTAGCTGTGTGACCTTGGACAACTTACTTAACTTCTCCATGCCACAGTTTCCACTGGAGAGTGGGGAAACCTAAATAATAGCATTGATTTATTGAGCAGTTGTGCAGGGTACAATAAACCTGAAAGTGTGGATTGCAGCCCCTGGCTGCAATTGTTGGTATTACTCGAAGTGGCAACACATGTGACTTACTCATCTCTCCCCAGGGACCATCCCAGAGCTGCAGGGAGCTTTCCATTACTGTAGATTCCCAGCTCACGTACAACACTGAGCTCCCTTTTCCTGCATCACAGGTGGGTGGGGATCAATTGCATCCACTACTCTGTAATATTTCAGATGTAGACAGGCAGTAAAAGTGGTAGAGGTAGGCTTTCCTAATAATTAAGATGGCTCAAAGGTTGTTAAAGCCAAAGAAAAACACAAGCTGGGGGAGCAAGCCTGGCTGGGAGAATGAGCCAATGGTAATGAGCAGTGGTAATGACAACCTACTCTGGGCGTTAGTGTCAAGGAGATGATAAGCCAGGGTGGGGACTGGGGCAGACAGAGGGCAGCTCCGTTCCCGCCCATTGTTACCATGTTGTGATAGAGTTCCACTCCTTTGAGAATGTAAGCCCTCTGTTGCCAGATGGTTAAGAAAAGCTAGAAAGTTATACTTTATTTAAAAACAAGCAAACAAAACGTGGTCAACCATGGTAAGCTGAGTAATGAGCCCCCAAAGATGTCCATGTCGGAATCCTGGAATCTGTGAACATTTCAGATTACACAGCAGAGAGGAAATGAACTTGCCAATAGAAGTAAGGTTACTAATCAACTGGCCGTAGGGAGATTACCTTGGAATATCTAGGTGGGCCCAGTGTCATCACTAGGGTTCTTAAAAGTGGAAAGGAGAGATGAGAGAAGAGAAAAATAAAAAGACTTTCAACTATGGAAGAAAGGCACAGGGAGACGCAACACTGCTGGCTTTGAAGGAGGAAGGGGGCTACCAGCCAAGTAATGTGAGCAGCTTCTAGACTGGGCCCTCTCCCAGACCTTCAGAAAGGAGCACAGCCCTTGATTTTAGTCCTGAGGACCTGTGTCAGATTTTTAACCTCCCAAACCATCTCAGAACACTTTTGTGTTAAGTCACAAAATTGTGGTAATTTGTTATAGCAGCAACAGGAGACTAATACATCAACTCACTTTAAAACAATAAAATTCAAACCATTCCAAGACAAATAAACCACAATGGCTGGCAGCAGGAGGTGCAAACCACTCCTGACTGAGAATCGCTGAATGACATAGATGATTTTCCAAGCTGGAAGGACATGAAAATCACCAACAAGAACTCCATGACCTAGTCGCCGCAGTGAGAAACCCTCTCTGACTCACACTAGTGATGATGAGTCTTCACTCAGGAGTCACCCTTTCAGAAAAGGCTCCCTGTTCCTCTTTGTGGCTTCATTTTCTCTCCTTATCCCAAATTAGTACACAGTATATTTTCCTGGTCTTATTTACTGTACATACAAGGGCTCATGTGACAGTGTGGTGTTTGTCATCTTTGCTCATTGCTGAATTCCCAGCATCTATAGCAGTACCCAGCACAAACTGGGTGCTCAAGAAATACTTTTGAATCAATGAATCAATAAATGTATGGCATACAGAAGGCAGGGGAATGGGTGCTAACTGAGAAAACTGAACCCCAGAGAGGGGAAGTCATTGGCCTAGAGCCACACAGCAGTTAATAGCAGAACCCGTACTGAAACCCAAGGCTCCCAGTCCTGACCCTGTACTCAGCCATACTTCTGGTCACCTCTTGGAAGTTCCTTTTTAGGCTCCGAGCTCTCAGTGAGCATTTTTCTTCCTGTGCTTTGTTGTCACTTTTCCCTTGAACTAGCTGGTTTTTGACTCTCTTTCCCGTTTTCTCCAGTAGGTGATTTTCTGTTTGGTAGAATTTTCCCTTTTTCTGAAAGCCTAGCCCAACTGCAACATCTGGAAAGTTACTGTATCACGTGGAAAAAAAGGAACAGGAAGCCAAGATGGCCAGCCTGTTTTCTCTACCCAGGATGTCTGTGGAGTAAGAAGCAAAGTCAGTAACTCACGGCTGGAGAGCGGTGGGGAAGTGGGGCAGGGAGCTAAGCCAACCTCAGCCTTCTCCCCCTCAAACACAGGTGCTACCAAGCAATGATAGCAGCCATGCAGCTGGCTCTGGTACCTGCCCAGGGACTGCTTCCAGGAACTTCACGAAATCTGCTCTCAAGAGCAGAGACACTTAAAAACACAGGCACCTTAGTCTGTTTCTTGTTGTAAAAATATTTCTAAGACAGGGTAACTTGTAAAGAATAGAGGTTTAGTTAGCTCACAGTTCTGGGTGCTGGGACCCCAAGGGCATGGTGCTGACATGTGGTGAGGACTTCTTGTTGCATCTTAACATGGTGGAGAATATCACATGGTGAGACAGCAAGGATTCCAGAGCTGCTTTTACAACCAAGCCACTCCTGCAATAGCTCATCAGTCCATTGACTCATGTGGATCACCCCATTCAAGAGGGCAGAGCTCGTGTAGACCAGTCGCCTCCCAAGGGTGCCCCTCCCCTAACACCATTAATGTCCACTTTGGTGATTATGTTGCTAACATATAACATTTGGGAGTCACCTTGAAACCACAGCCGCAGGCTTTCCTCCCCACTGTAAGGCAGCACAGATGTCCTCAGATCTGCTCATTCACTCCTCCCTCTGCTTCCTGACCGATGAAGGCAGTGTGTCTCTTCAGCTGGCCTGTTGGCCATTTGGGGCTTTCACTCCATCCCACATCTGACATAATATCAAAATTCTCCTCCACATTCTTTATACTCATAATACAATAAGATAGTTATCTTATAGAATATTTGTAAATCCACAACCCAGCATTTTCTATTCTATAAATCAGAACACTCATAAGTTACCCCCCATGGGTGAGTAATGAAGTTGGGCTCAGACTTGGGGCCTGTGTCTAATTCTAGGCTTGTTTCCTTTCCTTCGAATGCAATAATCATTTGTTCCTTTTTTATTTATTCAGCAATTTTTAAATTAAGCCATGTACTAGGCAGAGGAGGTCCTGCCCTCAAAGAACTAACGCTTCCTTTGAGCAGTGGAAGAAAAAAAATAAATAAAAGAAAGAAAAACACCTGTCAAGCAGCATTGGAGAGGGAAGATTGCTAGGGAGACAGAGTGAGCCCAGTGGCGGGGGCTTCGTGGTCGGCTGGTTAAGGCAGGATGTTCATGCCAATGGGTGCTAACAATAGCTGAAGAGGAGCACTCCCCTGGGAGGCAGGAGTCCAGGTCAGGAAGGCACTGTGGATTGGGGCAGGGTGTCAGGCAGGTGGGAGGAGCATGACTTACGTTAAGCAGAATCCCTGGGTAGTGCAGGTGTCTTGAACAACGGTTTAGGGGCATTTCATCCTCACCTCCAGTCCTCATTTATTATGTAGTATACAACATCTCTCTGTTATGCTAATGTCAAGCAAGTTGCCAAACCTTGTTCCTTGTCTCTTTCTGTGCCTGGTTGTCCCCTGACAAGTTATTCTCCTGCTGACAACAAATCCGAGAGGATTCAAGAATACTGAGCAGAGGCGGCCACAATCACCAGAGCTTCTCCTGAAGGCTTCCAAGCTGCACCTGTCTCCTGCCTTCTGCTCTTTCACTGTGCTGGATGCCCCGTCTCTGCCCATAGCCCCCTCTGCCCGCAGCCCCACCCTGGATGCTCCCTTTCTGCCCACCCCCCCTCAGATCAGACACCAGGTCTGTTACCTGATCCCTCCCTGCCCTGGGTCTCCAGATTCCTCCCAGCTTTTCCAGCTCCTACCTGGTCATGCAATCAGGGCTCTGGAGACCCATGACCAGACTCAGAGACCCTAGACCCACTTGTCTGGAAAGCAACTGCAGAATCACCCTGATTCATGAGCCACAGATGGTAAATTAAGAACAGGCATCTTCCAGCAGTATTCTGTCCCTTTTACGAGACTATGTAAAGGACCCTTCCCTACTTCTTTTTTGTATTAAGGTTGAGCATCGCTGCCTTCCATGAACCTCGGGATGTGGGTGAGAGGTCCCTCCTGAGTGCTTCTGCTTACCCCTCATTTAGTACAAACCACATATGGCCACTCCCCACTGCTGCTGGAAGATGGTCTCCTTGAAGGCAGCTAAACACAGTACCACTGTGACTAACGGGGTTCCGGCCCCAGTGAACCTCATAGCTCGGCCACCTGAGGCTCCAATGAGCTCAACCATGAGATTGCCCCAGCACCCCTGCTAGACACCCTGGAAAAGCACATGTATACATTTTCCTTTTGACTGCCCAGTGTGTAGGAATCCTTCTAGATTTGGCTCTTTGAGTTCTTATTGGTTTCTCCTAAAAAGCCTGACTAGGAGATTGGTAGGCTCAGCAAAGGTTAGAGGATCAGAAGTGTGTGTAAACACACTCTGATTGCTAAGGGGTAGCTAGGGAAAACAGACTTCCTGTGACATAACTGAGCAGAACTGAGGATGACCTGGGGACTTCTGCATTTCCAGGAAGACTCTGAAGTACCCCTAAGTAGAATGTAGGGAATCCTTGTCACTGTCCGCAGCTCTGAACAGGGTCAGAAGGTAGAGGTATGGGAAATGGGGGTTGGGGGGGTCTTTAGATGCACCACCCAATCCCTTCAATTTGCCTGAGATCTTCATAGTTTATCTTGTTTGAACAAAGTTATGATTTTTCTACCAAAAAAATCAATATGAAAACATAAGTAAAATACAAGTGAGAAAAAAGAATAGCAACTAATACTAAAGATGTTGGCATTTTCTTTAGGAAAAACTTCTCACTGTCAGAATGAGAAGACTCCTCATACAGTTCTTTATAACCTCTGGTAAAAGAAAAATTTTAGACAACTTAAGTAATAGCTTTCAGAACTCAGGTCTCTGTAAGCCAAATGTAGAACTAAAGCAGAGAAATCACCTGATTGGCTATAGCTAGGAATGGTGTGATGAGATGGCTGTCTGTGATTGGTTGAAACTTGGATGTTTATGATTGGCTGGAACTTGCATATTTATTACAAATAATACACTCCTAAGTTAGATATCAGTTTGAGTACATACTAAGCTAGAGTGCAGATTGCTACACGCACAGAGGCAGCCCCAGGCTAATGGCCTCCTGCTTATTTAATTTAACACTCCTTTGGGGTATTTTTATTATTATTTTCATATATGCAGCATATTGTGAACAGCTTTCCTTGTGATTGAATGGCATCCCAAAGCAGCTTTGGAAATGGTTGCAGAGTGTCTTGGGGTATGCAGGTACTAGAATTTATTTCAATAATTCCCTGTGGTTGGATATTTGGGTTGGTTCCAAACTTCATTATTGTAACTCAGAAATAAGCATTCTTTTAGCCAAACCTCTGCACACAACCATGTTTAGAATAAGTCACCGTATGTCAACTTGCTAGAATTTTGCTGCACGATGAAAGTTTACATTTGACTCCTGCCCCTCGAGTGTGAGGGTATGTGTTTGTCATTTTGTGACACTTCCTTCTGTCATGGCTGACTTCAATGTCAATTTGTTTTCAATGGGATGATGGATTGTAGAACATGCAGTAGGCTCTAGTACCCACCCAGGAAAAAAACCCAGAGAAACCGCAATAAATTTGGCTTAAGCCAGAGATGATTGGTGTAAATATCAGTAGAACAAGACTGTAAATAATTAAGGGAATTCCATAAGGGTGCTGTTAAACACATAGAGGTTAATCAACTCTTGGACCACACGGACTAGGGTTTGAATACTGAGCTTGACTTGAGCAAGGTCTCTCTGAGTCTCAGTTTTCTCAGCTGTGAAATGGAGTCATAATATCACATCCCAATGGGATCTGTTAAAAGTTAAATGAAATTTTGTATGAAAAACCCATAGTCTAGCTACAGGTACTAAGCGGGCCTTAAGCACACAGTAACTAGAATTGTTATTAAATAGGCACAATAATTTGAGTTAATATAGCAAATTGTGTAGTTAAGGCCCTTAAGAGACTTGTTTGATTGCTAAGAATGATTAACTAGTCAATAAGTATTCTCATGGGAAGAGATACCAAGATGAGTTAATTTCCTTAAATATTTACTGCATTTTATGTTACACAATTCAATGCTTCTTAACATTCTCTGGAAAGTTTTGTTTGGCTTAACAGGCCCTATTTTCATAAAGCTTGTGCTAGCAAGCCTTCTCTATGGCTGGAAAGGCAAACCCAGAGTTGGCCCCCAGGTCAGAGGCTCCCCAGCTAGTGAGCTCATGGGAAAAACAGACCTTGGGTCTAACCAAGAACTCCTAGATCAGATCTCTGGGTGGGTCCCAGGTATGGTACCATTAGCAAACTCACCAGTAAATTTTTATAGCTGACTGGGCCTAAGACTTCAAACTGGCATTGGAAGTGCTTGAAGGTAACAATATATGGGACATTTGAGGACTTCTAAAAAGAAAGATGACATCATGTCAGGCTTAAATCTATCCTGGTGGCCTGCCTGTGCCTCAGCACACGGGAGCTATTTGTTCTCTGGTCCTGGCTCTCTTCCCCAGCCTGAGTTCTTGATGCCATACAACCCAGCCTCACACGTACATGAGCTATTCTAGAAGCACAGCACCCTCTCTCTTGCTTCTGGAGTTTTGCACTGTCTTCTTGTCTTAATTTGCATTGTTTGGTTGACACCTTTTGAGCCTTTCTCTATACGAAACGCATTGCTAAGCACTGTTTCATTCGTAATTATGATTGTTAAATACTTCAACCAAAACAAAAAATAATAAACCCAATGTACACCTCACTCTGATTTAATTACTGTTTGTCTCAGGTCATTTTTGTTTTAAGACATAAAACTTCACAGATATGTCAAAATACTACCCTGTCCAATCCCATTTCTCTCCCTCCCTTCCTGGGAACAATTGCTTGCCAATCTTGGTAGGCAGCCTTCCTCTGCATGCTTTTATACATTTTCTACAAATGTAAATATTCATAAGGGATATGCAGAGTGTTGTTTATTTATGCTCCTTCTCTTTTATTAACTGGGATGAAAAACAGATAACATGAAATCTACCTTCTTCACAAATTTTTGAGTGCACAGCACTACATTTTAAAAATAGGCACTTTGTTTTATGAGAGATCTCTGGATCTCTTTTTCATCTTGCATAGATGAGCCTCTGTCCATTGGACAGAAACCCATTTCCTTTATCTCAGCCCCTGGGAACCACCACTCTGCTTTCTGTTCCTATGAGTTTGACTAATTTACATAAAGGTGGAATCATGCAATATTTGCCCTCCTGTGACTGGCTTCTTTCATTCAGCATAATGTCTTCAAGGTTCATCCATGTTGTCGCATATAATTGAATCACTCCCCACTCATTTTTTTTTTTTTTGAAGTCTGAAAAGTCTGTTCTCCCATGTTCATTGTGATATTACTCTTAATAGCCAAGAGTTGGAAACAATCTCAATGTCTACTGATGGGTGACTGGATAAAGAAAACATGGTATATTCATTCAATGGAATATGATTAAACCCTTGGTCTTTCAAGACATTATCTAACTTAATCTGTCAGGTGTTATTATTCCCAGATGAAGAGACAAAGATATAGTTTAAGTAATTTATCTGAAAGGTAAATGCCTGTCTGGCTTAAACAAGGCTTCCTGAATTCCACTGCCCCCCAAACATACAGAAAGATCAGGATTCTGTCCTCTTCTGTCTTTGGTTCATATGCTAACCAGTGCCATTGCACCAACCACAGCAAACTGTGTGGGTCAGATTACCTGTCTTTCTCAAGAGGGCAGAGACCTAATACTCATGGAATCTGGAGTGCCAGCACTCAGCACAGCGTCTGACTGCCAAGTAGTAAGCAATAAGAAGTTTTCAGTCAGTCAGGGATAGTGGTATATGCTTATAATCCCAGTACTTGGGAGACTGAGACAGGAAGATCAGCAACTTAGCAAGGCCCTCCACAACTTAGTGAGACCCTGTTTCAAAAATAAAAAAGAGAGCCGGGCGTGGTGGCACACGCTTGTAATCCCAGCATTTGGGAGGCTGAGACCGGAGGATCCGGGTTCGTGGCCAGCCTCAGCTACCTAGTGAGGCATTCCGCAACTTAGTGAGACTCGGTTTCAAAATAAAGAATAAAAAATAGGGCTGGGGGTATAGCTCGGAGGTAAAATGCCTCTGAGTTCAATCCACAGTACCACCAAAAAATAAATAAATAAATAAATAAATAAATAAATAAATAAATAAATAAATAAATAAATAAAAAAGAAAATAGGTCTGGAGGTGTAACTCAGAGATAGAATGCTCTTGAGTTCAATACCCAGCAAAAGAAAGAAAGAGAGGAAAAGAAAGAGAAAAAAGTGACTGTTGAAGAAGACAGTGAGCAGACAGAAGGTGATTCTGATCTCAGCTTCTCCAAAGCCAAGAGGAAATGCTGCACCTGAAAACATACTTTTGCCTTTGCCGTTGGGCTAACACTAGCCAGAATGATTAACTTTCATGGGCTTGCCAGGACTTCCCTCTAAATTACCAGAAAAACCTCCACTTGGTTTATCACTTGCTCATTAGACATTGGGCAGAGAAGGCCCGTTTCTTTTGCTCAGGCTTGGTTTTGTGTATACTTGCAGATAAAGGGTAGCTGGCTGATAGCGAATGGAAGTTTAAAGATCATCCATCGCAGCCAAGAGATGGTACCAAAAAGATTTGCCCATTGAGTTGACACCTCTGGGGCACGTTTCTCCAGAGGTTCTTCCCACTCTGCTGGAGAATCCAATTTCAAACTCTCATGTATCACCCTCATATTTTTTACTTTTCTTAAGATTAGCCACAGCTAATTTTATTTATTTACTATATTATTTTAATTCAATTTATATTTAACTTCAATTATTTCCTCTTTCTGAGTATAGTAAGTCATGTGGTATTATAAATTATTAATCTTACTGTGTTTTTCTAACACACAGCAATGTGTGTGTGTATGTTCACAAACGCACATTTGTAAAGCATGTGTGTGCATCTGTGTGTCTTAACTCAAGCTATTTTGTGCACCACACCCAGTAGAGCTCCACTCAATAACAAGTTGACATTCTGTTTCGAGCTGGATTTGGCCTCATTTAACACACAACTCAGGAAATAACCCGATGTGCAAGCTTCAGTGAGGAAACAAAACCAAACAGTCATCATCTTTCTTGGACATTAGGGCTCTAGATTCAGCCCAGCCCAGTTTGGACCAAGTATTCTTTGATACTTGAGTTCTCAAGGAGAAATTTTTTTTCTCAAAAGCTCAGAATTCAGCTTCCTTATCTGTAAATCTGGGTCGGTAATCCCTGGAGATGAGAAGAGGTGTTTGGTTAAGGCAACAGAAACAGACTCTCTGTTGAACAGTTTTAGAGGATGAGGGCTCACAGTGTTGGTGGGAATTTGAACCAGCTGGAATATGGAAAATGGGCAGCAGGCATGAGACCTCAGGGATCGAGCTGCAGAAACCATAGAGTGGCTGCCCCTTCTCCCTCCTGGGAGCCAGGTGGCTCATGGACAGGTGCTCAGGTATTCTAGCCGAGCCCCTCAAGGCTCAGTATCCTGGGACATGGAGTCTGACATGGGTCAGGTTGACCGAGGAAAGAATGGGGGAGGGGACTAGTCTACTTGAAGTCTACGGTCAGTGCAAAGCTGTCATTGTAACTGCAGCCAAGGCAGCATCCCCAGAGGAAACACAGAGGGCGGAGAGGAAAGAGGCGATGATGGATCCACCAGCACCTACGCCACCCAACTTGTCTTGAGAATATGAAATGATTTGTTCAGGTTAAGTATCTGTCATCCATAATACTTGGGACCAGAAGTGTTTTGAATTTCCTGTTTAAAAATAAAAACATTTGTGATATTTGCATATATATAATAAGATGTCTTGGGGGCGGGACTCAAGTCTAAACACAAAATTCATTTATGTTTCCTATAGAACATGCACACATAACCCGATGGCAATTTTATACAGTACTTATAGTGCACCTGCATTTGTTTTTTTTAAACATACATATATTACTGATTCTTTATTTTTAATGTGCTTTTATTGGTGTATTATAGTCTCATATCATGATATAAATCACATTGACAATGACATACTTGCACACAGAACTTGGTGGGTGCCCCCTCCCTGCCTCCTCCTTTTCCTCTCTCCAAAATACAGAGTACCAAGGTTGACATTGGCATTCACATATATACACATAGTTGATGGTAGTATTTCCATTAATGAATCTCAGTCTTCCTCCTACCCTACCCTAAGATCTCCTCCCTGACTCCACTGAGGTTTCTCCTCCCTTGTCTGGAGTCCCTCTTGTATCCCAATTACTCCCTATCCTGAACACATTTGAGAAAACATATGACCTTTCACTTTCTGTGATTGGCTAATCTCACTTGCATGTTGATTGTGACTCATCACATATGGTCGGGTGTGGAATTTTTCACTAGTGGCATGATGTTAATGCTTATAAAATTCTGGCTTTTGAAGCCTTTTTGATTTGAGGTTTTCAGATTGGGCATGTTCAACTTGTATAAAAGGCCTGATAGAGTAGCTGGTACTCAAATAATTAATTCCATCAACTGGGAAGAACTATGGGACCTTTTAAAGAGAGGGAAAAATAGGAGCTCTTTATTTAAAATAACATTAAATGAAATAGCAGTTATCTTCCTAGGAGGACTTGAAAGATTGAGCACAGAATTGCACTTTAAAAGCTCCCTTTCTCCAGACCAAGCTGCCAGTTATAATATGTGGCTTCTGCAGACAAAACCAGCCCAAGGCCTCCTGTTGGAGGCAACACTTTTATTGCTAACGAGCATTTAAATGGAAAATTCATACCCACCAGAATCAATGTGTCCTCAGAAGTGGAATTCTGGGCTATGGTGCTGCCCCAACATCATGAACCAGAAGCCAGACTTCATGGGCCTCCTGAGTGACTAGTCTGGGGTGGAAAGAAAAACATAAAGTCACAGTTGACAGCAAACACCATTTAAGAGATCCAAGATCATATAACCTTCCAGATCTCATAGAAATGATGATAGGTCCCCAAAAAGATGGAACATAAGCCCCCACTCTTTAGGTGTGAGATACATGTAGTAAACTTCCTTCCAAATAGCATATATGGAAAGGGAGGAAAAAGAGTAGCTTTACCATGAAGGAATCTGACAAATGCTATCTCGGGTGATCGAAGTCAACACCAACAAGGCTAAGAGAGGTTGGAAGTATGTATCCTGGATACCATGAGATGTGAAGGCTACTTTATCGCTGCGGTGTTTCTTTCAAAACCCATAACCCCAGCCTAATCATGAGAAAATCTTCAGACAAATCCCAAGTGGAAGACGAAATACAAAATACATTACTATTGATCTTCTTCCTCCAACTGCCAAGGTCACCACAAACAAGGGATGTCTGAGAAACTATCACAACCAATAGAAGCTTTAAGAGACATGAGGACTAAATGTACTGTGGTGTCCTGGATGGGCTCCTGGGATGGCCAAAGCTCAAGAAATTTGAGCAAAATATGGATTTTGGTTCATCATAATACATCAACATCCAGTAATTAATTGTTACTAATGTACCATCCTGATATAAGATGATAATAATAAGGGGAACTGGCTGTGGAGTACATGGGAATGCTATACTCTTTGGAACTCTCCTGTAAGTCTAAAATTATTCTAGAATGAAAAGTTTATTTCAATAAACAAGCTCAATAAAATGTTAATGGTAGACCAAGGCAGTGGGTATGTTGACCTCCACTATAAAAGTCTTTCATTTTTGTTGTAAGTTTGAAATTGCTCCTAATTAAAACATAAATAACTTTATAAACATTTTGTTTAAACTGCAGAGTAGGAAGATCCTGAAATGCTTCAAGTAGCTCACAAGCAAACAGAGGTTTAAACATTAAAATGGACTGTATTGTGCCAGGCATAGTGGTGCATGCTTGTAACCCCCACATAGAAGAATCACAGGGTTGAGACCAGCCTCAGTAACTTAGCAAGACTCTGTTTCAAACTAAAAAAATAAAAAGAGCTGGGGGGTGTAGCTTGGAGAAAAAAAATAAAAAGATTGCATCACAGTAAAAAAGATGTGCAAATTGTCCTTCCCTGGTATGCCATGTTTGTTGGTTTATAAGAGTCTTTGTAAAATACTTTGTAAGGATATGAATAACTTTACCATCAATTTTGTTTCTTCCAACCCTGGTTTTCCCCTTGAGATTTTAAGTTTCTTAATCACCATTTCTCCTAAAAGCCCCATAGTTAGGAAGAGACCACATATATATTTATTTCCTCAAACAGTCTATTATCCTGCTTCACAGAAAAGACTGAGGCTCTCAGATAAAACTCCCCCACTTCCTGTCCTCCCATTACAAACTTATTTATTACCTTCTCACCCTTGCCCCATATTCCTAGACTCAGAGACGGTTCAGGGTGGACCCCTTATCCTATCTCTTGACTCTCCCCGATACTTCCAGGACATTCACATTTTCCCATCAATTATTTCACTTCTTCCCAAATCTTCTAGTCTCCTTCATCAACTCTTCCTCGCCACCCCCAAGGCCTGTGAATCTCATCTTGAAACAATGAACAGTGCCTTGCAAAAGCAAAGTAAACCAACCACCACATGCGTGCTCTCTGCCTCTCTTCTCTTCTAATTCTGCCTCCTTTCTCTGCCACAAGGTCAAGATTTTGCAGAGGACAATCCACATTTGCTGCCTGTGGACCCGGTCCTTGGTACTCGACTCCCCACTGTATGCACCCTGACAAGTTCACCACAACTCCCTAAGGCCCACACCAGCAGCTTTTCATGGTCTACTTCCTACCAGACTTTCACCATCAGGAAACACTCATGACATTGTCTGTTCCCCCAGCTTCTAGGAACCACCTCTCCACCCCCAGCCCCTCTGGTTGATCCTTGTCAGCCTCCCTTGATAATGCCTCTTCCTCTGCTCGCCCTCATAAACACCAGAGTTTTGTCCTCAGCCTTTCATGCCCTTACACACTTTCTGTACAACCCAACTCCTTCTACTATTAGTTGGGTGACTCCCAGGCCCACACCTCTCCACCGAACATCAAGGACTAACATGTAACATATCCGGGGAACCTACTGTGTGCTAGACATCATTCTAAGTACTTTATATACATTGTCTCACCTGATCTTTATAGCACCCTGATGAGGGTGAAACTACTACTAACATTTGATTTTACTACATGCAGAGAGCTTAAGCAGCTTGTCCAAGTTCAAACCCAGACCCCTTCTCTGACTGCCATACTGCCTCTTGCAGAATACCTCCACCCAGGGTGTGTTTATTCACCTCTAACTCAATGTGCCCCAGGTGGAACTCATTATCTTCCTCTCCCAAATTATTCCTTTAGTACTTTTAGGGGAGGGTCCAGGTTATGGGATCTGAAGCTTCTATAATTAGGCAGGTAAGAGCTCTTTAAGAAAAAAAATTAATAAGACAATGGTGAATGCAAAATTAGGCTCATGGCCTCAATGGCAGCCCATGAAAGGGAGGAATCCTGGCACATGGCCTTCATCAGCTCCATGGTGAATCACCTTCCATACGGGCTATATTCCTATAAGAGCATCTAGTCACTCCAGCTAGAGGCCTGGAGCCTTCCTCTCTTTCCACTGTCTTCCCTTCCCTCCTTCATCCATGCAGAATCAAGAATGGCATCCTGTCAAGTCTATCTTCTTTAGATCTCTGGAATCTCTTTCTACCCTTTCATATAGTCCATCCCCGTGTGCCTCAGTTTCTCCATATGTCTTACTTGGACTGCCAGCCATCATTGTCTTCTCCCCATTCCTGCTTCGGCCTGGACTTTTCTCAATGCATTTCCTGTGTGTGGCAGGGTGACTATCAGAAATAGGCACCTCAGCAACCCTTCTGTGACTCCCCATCATCCTCTGGATAGTAGCTAGATCTCCTCACCTAGTGTCTCTAGCTCTGAATCATGCCAGCCTCACCTCTCACTGTGCTCTGTCTCCACTCCCTTCATCAACAACTATTGAGCACCTGCTCTTGAATATTCTTATGCAATGTCAATTACAGGGTAACCAGGTGCTAGACACTGAAGATACAGTAGCAAACAAGACCAAACATCTTGCAGACCCCATGTCCATGTCCTGCCACACCAAACAACTTGCAGTTCCCAGACTACATAAGACTGTTCAGTCTCTTTGCCATCACCTGGGCTGTGGGGAAAGCTTTAAATTCATTGATGATTTGACTTATCACTCTTTGTTCTTCATGGTTCAGTGTGTCACCTCCCCTAAAAAGAGTTTCCTAAGCCGGGCGTGGTGGCACAGGCTTGTAATCCCAGCATTCGGGAGGCTGAGACCAGAGGATCCAGGTTGGTGGCCAGCCTCAGCTACCTAGTGAGGCACTCTGCAACTTAGTGAGACCTGGTTTCAAAATAAAGAATAAAAAATAGGGCTGGGGGTGTAGCTCGGAGGTAGAATGCCCCTGAGTTCAATCCCCAGTACCGTAAAAAAAAGAGTTTCCTGATCATCCTTCATCAGCAAAAATGTATCTGTTCCTCCTCTGTATCCCAGATGTTCC
>PVLC010015232.1:0-37747 GCA_004027655.1 Graphiurus murinus
GCATGCATGTTTTTCTATCATATTGAACTGCACCATGATGTATAATACATCTAATACATTTTTTAAAAAGTAAAAGTCTGTTTTCCTTTAATATCAGTGCTGTACTTACTGCTTTTATATCACAGTTTCCTAGGTAGTTCATCCTTCATAGTATGGAAAGAAAAGGAATCATGGCTTCCAAAGTTTTAAAGGAAGCTACACAGCAATTATGATAAGCTAATATTGATCATATATGTAAAAACCTTACTAATTCTAGATTTTTAAATAAATATTGTAAAATTGAGATTTTTCAGATAAAAGATGAATTGTATTTATGTATGCTAGTAGTTATAAAGCAGAAAATAACATTAAACTAAAAACCATCAACAATAGAATAAATATGAGTTTTTTTCAATAAGCCTGGTAAAAATGTGTATTGCATGTACATTATAAACTATAAAATATTGGTTAAAAATTTAAATCTCAACTTTTAGAGACATGCCTTGATCATAAATCAAAATATCCAGTATTTAAAAGATGTCAATGCTTTACAAAATGATGTGTTAATTAAAAGATCTCAATAAAAATCCAATCTTTTCTGTATACTTTGACAAATATGTTCTAAAATTCATATTGAAATGGGAATTACCTATCATAATGAGAACAGCTATTAAATACAAGTCAATGGCTGGGTATATAGTTCAGTGATAGAACACTTGCCTAGTGTGCACAAGGCACTGGGTTTGAACCCCCAGCACAGTAAAAATAAAATGAAATTAAAAAATTAAAATGTATGTATATAAAAAAAGACAAAGTTGGAAGGACTTATACTACCTGAAACTGAAATTTTAAAACAAAAATTAACAATATGTCTTTGGCATAAAAATAAAGAGACCAATAAACAGAATAAAACATATATAGGTAATAAATTGTTTTTGATAATGAATTGTTTTTGACAAGTATATAAGAGCACTTCTGTGGAAAAAGGACAACTATTTCAATAAAATTTTTTTCGATGATAACAGTTGTTCCTGCATCAGTCTTCACACAATGTACAAAATTAGTTCAAAATCTTAGTCCTAAATACAATAGGGAAAAAAATCCTGCATAACTTCTAGAAAACAACATAGGAGAATATGTAAAAAATTATGCTAGAAGATTCAGTCTTGTTAATAAGTATATTCAACAACCTTAAACATCATTAGTTATCCAGTAATGGAATAAAAAACCCAATGAATCACTACTGCCGACATATTTGAATGCCTAAAAACAAACATACTTGCTATACCAAATGTTCGCAATAAGACCAGATATGGTGGTGCATGTCTGTAATTCCTGTACTTAAGAGTCTGAGACAGGAGAATCATAAGTCAAGGCAAGCCTCAGCAACATAGCAAGACTCTCAGCAACCTATTGAGATCCTTTTTCAGAACAAAAACATTTAAAAAAGGGCTGGGGTCTAGCTCAGTGGTAGAATGTCCCTGAGTTCAATTCCCAGTATCATCAAAGAAAAAAATAAATGTGACAATGATATGGAACAAATGAAACCCTAATACAATTTAGGAAATACAAAATGGGAAGGCAACTTTAAAGTTTCACAGGTTTTTTTTTTGTTTGTTTTGTTTTTACTTTTTCAAGAATTTCTTTTCCTCTTTTTTATTTTCTTTTCTATTCTTCTTTTTTTTTTTTTTTCCTTTTCTTTTCCATACTGGGAAATGAATCTAGAGACATTTAACTCCAAGTTATACACTGAGACCAATTTACTTCTTATTTGGAAACAGGGTTTCACTAGGTTGCTGAGGACCTCACTAAATAGCTGAAGCTGTTCTTGAACCTGTGATCCTCCTGTCTCTGCCTCCCAAGTACTGGGAGTACAATTGTGTGCCACTATGCCTGGTTCTTTCTTTTTTCTATTTTTTTTCTTTTTCTGAGCATGAATTGATTTTATAATCAGAAGAACTAGTCAGGATATATCTTCTTAAGGGAGCCAGAGGAGTAAAAGTGAAAAAGGGCAGTAGCTGGAATGGAATAGAGAGGGCAAATTTAAGAGACATTTCAGAAGGAGAATCAACAGGATTGACCCCTCAGAGGAAAGAGAGAGAGAGTTCTAGAAGATGAAGCCTTACTGGCCTCTAGTGGGAAAGGGCACCAGTTCTGGCAAGGACAGACTAGGGGAGGAGGGAGGAAATAAGGCTGGGGCTGTGGGATCCTTTGTTCAGTAGTTTGGATTTTTTCCAGAAGGCAGAGACAAACCATTGAAAGGAAGGGAAGTGGGCTGGTACTATAGCCTGGTGGTAGAGCACTTTTGTAGCATGCCTGAGGCACAAGCTCCATTCCCCAGCCAGAAAAAAAATGTTTAAAATTAAATTTATACCTTTTATTTAATCCAGTTGTTCTAATAATAGCTATTTCTCTAAAAAAAATTAAAACATACATCATACAAAGATTGTACCCAAACTCGTTAGCTTTCTTTGTACCAGTCATATGCCAGAAACAATCCAGATGTTCATCAATGCTATATTTTAAATTGTCTAATCTAATGCTACTTATCAATTAAAAATAACCTTGTGAAACATGCTACATGGATGAAGCTCAAAATAGTTATGATTATTCAAAGAACCCAGACAATAATAACAAAAAAGAATTATATTTATAAAGAACTTACTACAGAATTCTACTTGTAAAGAAGTTTAAATTATGCAAACTATTCTAGAATGAGAGAGAGAGAGAGAGAGAGAGAGAGAGAGAGAGAGAGAGAGAGAGAGAGAGAGAGAGAGGATATATTGATGTTTGGGAGTAGGTGGATGCAGGGACATTTTGGAATGTGGGGCTACAAATGGTCCAAGAAGATTTTGGTGGTGATGTATGTGTTTGTTATTCTGATTGTGAAGGCGATGGCTTCAGGGTGGTATCCATATGTCAAAATATACTAAATCATGCATTTTAAAGACCTTCAGCTTATTCTATGTCAATTGTACCTCCATAAATCTGTTTTATGAAAGGAATTGCAGAAATAGTCACAGTGGAATATTTCCATGCTCAATTGAATTGCATAGTGAAGATATAAAACACTGCCTTAATCCCAGAAAGCTCTATTGGACAGGGAAGCTCCAGATAATGTTGCCATCAAGAACTCCCATAATCTTAATGTCAAGTCAGTGATCAAAATCTTCAATATTTTCCTGCTTATTCTCCCTAGTTTCACTGTCTCTTCACTTAATTGGCAATACTGAAACCACTATGATTTATATTCTCCTCAATACTCCTGCTTTACTCTTTTCTCTCTTATCTCTTGTATTGTACATTTCATCACTGTACTTACTATGTTGCCAAAACCTCCACTCTTTCTATTCTTTTATGTTATTGGTCCAGGCAATTATTAATGCTTGCTAAAGCTAGCATTCTTCGTGAATGTACAGTAGAAGCTATCAGAAAGGCTAGAATCACACACACACACACACACACACACACACACACACCACAGACATATACACATGAGAATATGACTTTTCATTTTATTCTATACACTGTTATTGATCCCATATAATCTCACATCATAATGTAGTTCACAGTGATAGTGACATTTCATTATAAATTCGTAATCACTTAAAGGAGTGAATCCTGAGGACTACTCTGTGGCCCTTTTGTCTACTTGTTCAATCCCCCACTGTCATAGATTATTATTTTATTCCTTCTTTCTCCTAAACTTTCCATACCTCCTTTTTTTTTCTCTTCACACTTTTTCTTATAGTTTTATTGTCATTGCTGTGTACACCCTCACCCTGCACTAAGAGAATGAAAGGGTAAGAAGCACTGTCCCACTCCTCAAGAGGTACAGACATGGCCAACACCCTGGGTAAGGCACTATCAGCATTTGTACCTTCACTATTTGTGCTCTGATCACAGAGAACTTAGAGTGGATCCCTGATGACCTGCATTATGTAAGACAGCAAAGAGGTGGCATCTACACCTCAGGAACAGATGATGATGAGAGGCAGACCTGGGAAATTAAAACCTGCATATAAAATCTCAGGCAGACTCCCCAAGTGTCTCTTTATGTGAAACCAATGAGAGTTAACACAAAAAAGCTTTGAGAACTGAACTACTTTGTAGAATGCCACTCAAGTTTCAAATTGCCCTCTGTAAAGCACATTTCAGGGCAGAACAGAGGAACACAGCAAAGATTTTGAAAATCAAATTAAGATTCTAGCTACAACTCACAAAATTGGTTCAGAATGTGTGGTCTTGAACTTAAAAGGGTTGACCACTCATACAGTTAGGTGAAGGGTGTACAGAACTCTCTATGCAATTTTTGTAACTACTATGAGAATCTAAATGTATTTCAAATACAAAGTAAAAAAAATCAATTTAGAAAGTAGGCAGACTTTTTCAATAATACCTGGAACTATTCATGATTAATAGCCATGATGAAGCAAGGTTGACTCTGAAGTTAAAATTTAATATTACTGATAAATGCTGAAGCTAATATCTGAGCTGATGGATAGAGAGTCTCAGGTGCAGTTTCAGACATATGAGAATCATGTTGGCATTTGAAATGTTATTATCAAGGCAATGGTAATCTTTGTTTAAAACTAGCTAGCATTCTCTCTCCATTTTCAAGCAACACATTTGGAATATTGCTCCTTCTCTGTTGTGGTTAATTTTGGTGAAATTGTATCACTTGTTCTGCTCTCCATAGTCTTTGTAAGTTAAAGACTGAGGTCCCAAGGTAACTAATGAAACCTGCTTTTGGGAATTTGACCTTCACGTTGGAGAAGCTAGAAAGAAAAGCCGATGAATCTTATCCACTATGATACAGACGTGCTTAAGGGATTGTTTATCAACTCCTGCTATTACATGAGACTAGTTTGATTTCTGAGCTTTCAAAAAGCTGTTTCTTGAGAATTTGAAGAATCTCCAGTTCTTCCAAATAAGTAATATCCCTTCTTTTTCTTTTTTATACTTTTGTCAGATTCATTTTTTTTGCTTATTGTCAGAGGTCACAATTATTACAAGATGTCCATTGTATACATTTGTTGAATTATTCAAAACACAGATGTTAGTGTATTTCAGGACCTAGAAAATGTGCTTTGTGTATGTATGGATTTGGGAATCATATCAATGAACTTAGTGATATTTCTGATAATGGAAAGAACATATAAAAGTTTGAAAACTACCCAAGGTAAAAGTGCTTAATAAATTATTAAAATCAAGCAATTTAATATGTAACCAAACTACATGAATTTTTATATGTTAATAGAAGAATTAATCCTAACAGTATGTTGGAATCATAGATTTTTGTGCCCTAATGTGATTAAATAGACACACACATAGACTAACTAAAGGCAGCTAATAGAAAAATCTGATTCTGAGCACACAAAAACAAGTTCCTCAAACATTAGAGAATGCATGTGCATTATTTTTATTTTTGTCTCTTATTTTAAAAACAATTGGCATATGATATATGTAAATATGCAGCATACTTTCTTGATAGTGTATATTTGAACTTTTTTCTTCCTTTGTTCCTTGTAAGAACAAAACAATTTTAATAACTATATAATACAAACTGAAATATCCTGCTAAAAGTAATTTGTGAATAGTAATTTATGAAATTGATATATTATCAATGTGCAAGTTAATTTTTAATCGTAATTTGAGGCATCAATCTCTTTAACTAATTACTCTGTCCTCTCTTTTTCTCCTTCAAAAATTTGATTTTCACTTACACACATTCAGCAAGACTAAATTGTTTTAGACAGGATATCGGAGCCTTCTCAGTTTTGAAATTTAAATTCCATTATTGTGGCAGACTACTCAAATGCCATGATACAAAGATTCCTAATGATTACTTAAGAATGTCAGATTGTGTTTTATCAGAATTCCGTGAAATCCACTCTAAATAAAACAGAATTTTTGAATTTTGTAGTCTTTATTACTTAATTATAAGATTTTGGCTGTCATTTTTATTTTCCTCTCAATATTTTACTATTTTGCCTCATTACTTTCATTCCCAACTACATTGAAAATACTTCTTCTCTTATTCGTTCTCACTAACCTTGAGAGTTTCACACATGCTGTCATGATTTGCCATTAGTGACAGAAACCTTAATCACTTTCAGTTATATTTAATGTAGTATGGTTCTATATTATAAAGTTCTTGAAGTGTTTGATATGGCAGCATTCAGCTAAGTTAAATACCCTAAGGTAACAATAACTATTTTATTTAAATGCAGAGCAAAGACTTAGCATGGAGTTTAGAATAAAAATTGTAATTATTCTATTTACTCATGCCTCTAAATGTGGAGAGGGAAGAGTACTGGGGAAAGGGAGAGAGAGAATGAGAATAGAATAAGGGAAAAATATAATGGTATCAGCCCAAGGACATCTTGTACCATAAAGAGCAAAGAGTTTGCCCATATTTTCCACTTTAATTATGAATTACTCTGGAATCACTTTGATTTTATTATTTTAAGACAGACTCTTAATGAATATGAATATTTAGCATTTATAAAGCCTTTCTATCTTCCAAGTACTTAGCTAATTAATCTTTAAAACACCCTTGTGAGAAGGATAAGTATTATTATACCTATTTGACACATAAAGAATCAGATTCACACAGAGAGGTTAAGTGCTACAGAATCTACTTAGAGAGCCATGAAATGGCTGTATAGGGATGAGAAATCCCAAATACAAGAAGATCATGCTTGCATTACTTGGCAAGATTCATTTACTTTGTATTCAGTCAACCATATGTCCTATATTGATAAAGCAAGAGTGGTACTTATGATAGGATGCAACAAATAGCACTTACTTGGGATAGTGAGAAAAAAGAAGATGGCTTAATAATAACAGTAGAGTCATTTGAATCTTAAGGAGGACCCTAAATTCAGAAGCATTTTCTCCTTCTTGCTCTCTCTATTCCCAACAAAATTCAGCACTGTATTTCTTGAACTAAAGTCTAGTAGTTTTGTTCCCATTTTCCCCAGACATGACCACGATCTCACCCTGTCATGGAAACTTCTGTATCTTTATTTTCTTGAATTTACTATATATTCTTCAAATCTATGTCCTTATATCTCTTTAGGTGGCAGAACTTCTGGAAAATCATACTGTACTATAATGTCTTGTCATTTTAGCTTTGTATTTCAAACCTGAAACTGTTTTACTTCAAACCTGAAACTGAAAAAAAATTGAAGACTTATGTATCCAAACAAAAATGTTTTTAATATTAAAAATATAATGCTAGGCACTGTGGCATATGCCTGTAATCCCAGTTACTTGGAAGTCTGAGGTAGGAGGATAACAAATTGGAGGCCAATCTGTGCAATTTAGCAAGACCCTCTTGCAAAGTAAAAAAAAAAAAAAAAAAAATAGAAAAGGCTGGGGATGTAGCTCAGTGGTAGACCACCTTTGGGTTTAGTCCAGTATCATACACATACACAAGCATACAAAACAACTCTCTATTTATCTACATATATACATATACATAGACACATATACATATGTAAATATATATGTAGATAGATAAATATAACAATTTAACATAGTCAATTTGGATTTTACTGGAACTGATTTTCTTGTATTAAACTGCTGAAATATGCTTTCAGACAAGCAAGAACATGAGCCAAATGTTTAATAAAATTAAGAAAGAAATTAAAATTAACATCATTTACTCTCAGAACCATGACTTGCTTATTATTAAAATTTTGCAACTAATGTTATTATTAGGTTTAAGTATTAGAATACATTCCCTATCATAGGATCTATGTGCTCCACTGGATAACAGCTTTATGGTGCTAATTTGAAACATACAAACACAGTTATAATTCTTCAAATATTAATTTTTTTGATCATTTAAGTTCAGAAATTACTATTCCATCTGCCCATCACTGTCTACAACCTGAAAACAAACTTTTGTTTGTTTGTTTGTTTCTATAGTTTCTTTACTCTTTTGCAATCTTGTTTGAACCTTATTGGAAAATATCTCTCAGAGTAGCAAATGACAACTTTATCATAGTTGATGATCTACTTATTTACCATAATGCTCAAATTCTTCAAAGCATTTGGTGTTGTCTGATGTAAAGGCTTTTTAAGTCTCCCCCTTCTTTGTCACAGAAGAAGGGTTGATTCTGTGAACACCCTGGAGCAGTTCTCAGGGTGGGATGAGGGGAACACAACTCAGAACTAGCAGAGTCCTTGGCTTACATGACAGAAAAGAATTTCAGCATGTGTCAGTCAAAGAAATACATATATATTTATTTAGGAAAGTAAGAAATACACATTCCAGAATGAGAGAGACACATTTGGTAGTTCATGCATTTCTATTATAGGAGACTTTTGTGAGGGGTGGGTAGGAGGAGGTATGTTGTTTTGAAGAGACCCGCAGAGACACACCAGACTCCATTTTGCTAAAGAGGTCGCATTATTTACTGGCCAGCTGGCTAGGGCGAACAGCCTGAAGGCTATTACCCAGAATTTTGGTGTAGGCCAGTTTTATACCCTTTGGATACAGAGTTGGGTGTATGGAAAAGTCAGGTTTTTATGGTTATAAAATCATTACATTGTTTTACAAACCAGGTGTTTGTTTAGGACAGGCAACTTATCTTATTTAGAAAGCTATCTTGTGGGCAAGATAGCTTTCAAAACAGTTTACAGAAGCAGATAATAGTTGAAATTCCTTTTTACATCCTGGTTTAGTTGCTATTTGCCCCTTTGACCTTTAGTCAAAGAGGGCCTAAGACTTTTACCAAAAAATGTATATATACTGTTTCAATATGAGGATGACAGCAGTCTGGTAGTTCTGAGATGATTTAGATATTTTAGTTAACTCCAAATGCCTTTCAGTTATCAAGTCCTTTCTTCCTGTTTCCATATTGGATAATATTCTTTTGCAATTTCAGGAACTTTAACCTGCTTCCAATATCGATTTCTCTTGACTGAAGTTTTAAACTGTCTTTTTAACTGATCCTGTTGCTCCCAGCTTGCCTTCATAGTATGTCCTACACATAAAGTCTGTATAATTCAAGAGATAAGAAGGCAAAGTGATCTCGATGAAGTGGCACATGTCTATATTCCCAGCAATTTGGGAAACTAAAGCAGAAAGATGGCAAGTTATAGGACAGCCTGAGGAATTTTGTGAGACCATGTCTCAAAATAAAATATAAAAATGGCTTGGAATGCTGTTCAAATGTTAGTTTGAAACATGGTCTTGCTAAGTTACTGAGAGTCTGACTAAATTGCTGAGATTGGCCTTGAACCTGTACCCCTCCTGTTTCAGCCTCCCAAGTACTGTGATTACAAATATGTACCATCATGCCTGTTGTGATACTTCTTTTCGTTGTTTTTGTTTTGCGATGCTGTTTTTTCAGTTAGTATTGCAGGGACTTCCTTGTTAATTTATCACCTACCACAACTACCAACCAGATTTATTGCCACTCACTCAACATAATTTTTACTTTCCTTTCTCATGACTTTTTAAAAAAATTTTACTGCTGCTAGACTGTCATTTTTTTCTCTATGTTTCAAAGAAACTTTTTTATCTTTTAGGATGCATATAGTAATGTTTCCTTCTTTATGAATTTTGCCATAGGCCAACCCAGGGTTTGTTTGGTGGTTGATTGTATTTTCTTTAGCACACTTGGATATTCGGATTGTTTAACTTCCCCTGATTGAGTTACTTCCTGGAGGGCATGAAAATGGTTTGTTGAACTTACTTTCTCTACCATGTTTTCTAATCAATACCATAGGCACATTGTAGTTGCTCATGTTTTGAAAAATTAGTTAAAACTGTATACTTTTCACAGAAAAACAGTAAACAAATAGAGGAATGAGAATATACATTGCTATATTTCTCTGCTTTTCCAAACATAACTCTTTGAGGCACAAAATTATGAATATCACTAATACTGTTTTTCTGTGATTTTTAGTGCGCACTTAAAATACACTATAAATGTATTTATTTTTCTACTATTGATTCAAATTGAGAAAGTAAATGTAATATATGATTCTACTACTATCTGTATGTGAATAAAAATGACTGAAGATCATATAAGTATTATTCCCAGAGGCATTCAAGCAATTTCATTTATCATTCTAAAAAAATTCCATATTAGCTTTTTCTTCAAGTGTTAATTAGTTCTGGATCATAGAGAGGTGAGAAAAAATGAATAGTCCCATTTAGTAAGACCTAATTAAACTCCCAAGGCAGCAAATTCAATAGAGTCAGTATTCTTCAAGGTTAGGGGTATTTGAAAGAACAATTTTTCTGATATATTTTAGACTTATACTTTTAACTATAAATTAAATTTTAAGCAGGTAATGTGTGCATAATTAATTACATAATAGGTATACCATAATAATCATGTATTTCTCTGAGTGCTAGTCAAAAGCCACTCCATATCTACCTGATAAGGTAGAATAGGAGGAATAAAATTTATGCAAAAAGGAGAGGGAAGATTGGGAAGGAAAGGAAAAATTTTTTGGTTTTAACAGAGCTTGTTCATCCTTAAAAAGCAAGTCCTATTCACAATGGGCTGACTCTATATTGGAAGTCCCTAAAGTGATTTTTCAAAAGAAAGTCACATCTATTGTAAGAAAGACCCCACATCCAGGTCTTCTTGTCTCCACTCCAGATAGTCTGACCTAAAGTTTTTTTTCCACTTTTTTTAAGCCCTAAGGGTGGGGACCAATATCTCATGCAGGCATCAGGTTCTCTATTCCCTGCCCTGGACCCCAAAGCCAGCCCCTCTCTAGGTGTGATATAAAAAAGGATGAGAGACCACGTGCTCACTCTTTGCTATGCGCTCTCTTTCCCAGCTGTGATCCCGGAGACTTCTGAGGTGACCTGTGTCATTTCCACTGTGTACCTGTGCCTTCCCTTAAAACTTCTGCCTTTGTCTCTCTCTGGCACGTGTTGAAATTCTTTTCACCCTGGAGGCCAAGGACCCATGAGAGATATCATGCTGACCCATGACATACCTATATAGTAAAACATTGCAAACATATTATTTATCTTCTGTGATAGATTATGCTAGTAGAAATACACATACAATATGAATGTATTTTATATACCTAAATCAACATATTATGTGGTGTTTTCCAGCTTTTCCTAAACATGTATCCTAAGTCTTATTTGAGAATCAATTTTCTAGAAATATACTGGATTGAATATTCACTTTTGCTAATGATTATTTATCACCATATGTCTTATATAAATAGGTTTTTGTGGCTTAACATATTTAAAAGCATCCAATAAGATTAAGATTAAGAAAACATCCAAAGTACAAAGAGATAATGTCAGTGAACAAAACATATTCAGTTAGATCATGTAGGACTTGCTAAAAATAGGTTGGTTGTAGATTTGAGTCCTAAAATGTTAATATTAGAGGAAAATGTTATCAGATAGAAACATTGAAGACTTTCAAAATGCAGCATATAGAACAACAAAGAAACCAAAACTAAACAGGAGAATAATTTAATGATTTTGGATAAAGGAAGTTGTACTAAATAAGGTTTCCCCAAATCACAAGTCAAAATTAAAACATTGAAGAACTTTATTAAAATTTTTTAAAATGCTGATTTTCTAAAACACCATTACAAATATGGATAGGCAAACAATATACCTGAAAAGTATTTGCAGCAGGCATGTCTGATGAAGAAAACTGTTTCTGAAAAATATGAAATATTCTTACACATCAAAAATATAAGTTTATAAAACCCATTAAAATGGACAAATGATTAAATGTCTTTTCACATTTTTATGAAAATGTCTTTGTATATACATATAAAATATGACATTATAAACCTGTTTTATATCTATAAAACAATGGATCTGAACATGAAAAGTTACCCAGTGACATTAATGATGAGAACATGTTAACTGAACCATCAGTGAGTTCCCTTTTTATACTAAATAGAATTATGGACAGTTAAAAAAAAAAAAAAAAAACCTAACCTAACATCCCAAATCCATAATTCAAGGGGCAATGGGTTGAGTATACAGGAGTGTCCCATCTCTGATGATAGTTTTATTGATTATATCCACAGTTTTTAAAAGCAAGAGCCAGAGAGATCAAATTGTTTTCAAGTGATTTAACATTTTCCAAAATAATTTAGGAATAATTACAAAATACAAAATAAACAGCACCTGAAGATAAATTTTAATTCTTGGTAGTTATAAAAGATTAACAATCCTGGAAGTAGGTCAGGGAATGATTCTGGGTCTAGTGTTTTTAATGGAAGTGGAGATGTTTGGGAAGGAACAAAGAGCATTATTACAGTTTCCTTAATTTCTCTTGAAATTCATCAGTCTGCAAATACACAACCTTCTCAGATTTTAGTAAACTGAATTTCTTCCAGTATTTAACCATGTTAGCATAGAATTTAGAAAAGTAATCTAATTATTTAGGTATTTTTGTATTTTAAAAATGTTTTCTCTGTGAATTGGATGCATTTCCTGTTGACTCATTTTGGTCCAAGACCCTCACCAATTGTTTTGCTCAGTCCCTGGTGACCCACTTCACTGTAGCTTGCAACCCACCTGTGCAGAACTCCACACATGTGCCTACTGCATTTCAAGTCTCACTACCCAGTTTCCCTATTGATGAGTCTTAAAACAGAGGGGACCTGTTCTGTCCCTATGGATGAACAGTGTCATTTCTCCCCAACAAACTTTCCTGCATTAAAGTAGTTATAAAAAGAATCCCCAGAAGATCTTAGCCTCTCCAAAACAGTGTTGATACCAAGAGGTAGGCAGCAACATGACACCTGCTCTATTTTTTTTCTATTTCCTTCTATGCTTTACTGTTCTTTTTTTCTCATTAATTTTGCTTCCAATAAAAAGGTGACATGAACCTACCATACAATCCAGCAATACTACTTCTGAGTTTCTACCCAAAAGAATGGAAGCCAAGCTATCAGACCAGTGCATGTGTATCTAAGTTTATAGCTGCACAATTTGCAATTGCCAAACTATGGAACCAGCCAAGTTGTTCATCAATAGATGAATGGATAGCAAAATTATGGGATATGTACACAATGGAATTTTAGTCAGTCATAAAGAAGAACAAAATCATGTAATTTGCAGGGAAATGGATGGAACTGGAAAACATTATGCTAAGTGAGATTAGTCAGTCACAAAAAAATTTAAAAAAGAGGGACTCCAGATAAAGAAGGAGAAACATTAGATGAACAAAGAAGGTGACTTAACTGAAGGTGATGGGTGGGGCACCCTAATGTACATGAGGTATTTTCACAAACATATCAAAGTAAATCACTAAAATGAACTTGAGAAAGAGGGAGGGTGAGGGAGTGGGGCAGGAATTGGGGAAAGTTAAATGAGAAATGTGTGCATGTATGCCTTTACCAGCTTGTACTTAACAAAGATGTATGATTACAATGTGCCAATAAAAAATTTAAAAAAGAAAGGTGACATGAACCTTTTGTATTAGGCAGGGTTCATTGAGATTCCAGGCCAAGATGCTCTGTTTTCCCATTCATTTTATTTTTGTTTTTCCTTTTCCTGTGCATCTGTGCTGATTCCTCACTTAATTAATTAGATCCATAGTTTCTTTTTCTGTTATAATTGCCTTTACAAAGAAAAAAATCTTTTATTAATTTGTTAGTTCTACTGTAGTTCAATTTTGTGTCTCAATTTCTTATTAACATTGTCCTTAATTTATTTACTTTTTCTGTTTAAAATATTTTGAATTGTACTTATCATTTATTTTCATGTTTTCTTTGTATCAAAACAAGTGTTTAAAGCTGCATAAATTTACCACAAGCTTTACTTTGTCTCATGCATTTTAATATGATATTTTAAATTACATATTTTAAAAATGTATTTCTCTATAACCCACAATTATTTATAAAATGTGCTAATATTTTAAATTCTTAACTATTATTAATTGCCTGTTTTCTAGATGGTATATTCTCTTAATTTTCTAAGTTGCAAAAATTCTATACACTGTCATTAGAGATTATATGTAATTAAGGTTTCTAAACATAGATTTTTTTTTTTTTTTGGTGGTACCGGCTTTTGCGGTACTAAGGATTGAACTCAGTGGTGTTCTAACTCTGAGCTACACCCCCAGCCCTATTTTTTATTCTTTATTTTGAAACAGGGTCTCACTAAGTTGCGGAGGGTCTCACTAAGTAGTTGAGTCTGGCCTCGAACCTCCAGATCCTCCGGTCTCAGCCTCTCAAATGCTGGGATTACAAGCTTGTGCCACGACTGGCTTCTTGATTTTATGGTAAATAATTTTTTAAATATTTTTTGTATATAATATTTAGATTCAGCTTGTGAAGATATAAAAATATTAAAAAATCATGAGTCATTGCTATGGTTTGAATGTGTCCCCTTAATGATCCTACAATGAAGGCTTGATCTTAGTCAGTGGCACTACTGGGAAGCCCTGGAACATTTAGAGATGGGACCTAGTTGGAAGTTTTCCATTCATATGAAGGTCTGCTTTAGAAGAGAATGCTGGGAACTTGACTCCCTCCCTCCCTTCTTTCTCTTCTTCCTTCCTTCCTTCCTTCCTTCCTTCCTTCCTTCCTTCCTTCCTTCCTTTCTTTCCTTCCTTCCTTCCTTCTCTTTTTCCTGCTCTTTGATTACAATGAGGTGAGCATATTCCTCTGTTATGTGTCCCTGCCATGATGGAATAACTTTCCACAGGCCCAAGGGCAATAGGGCCAAGTAACCATGGAGTAAAATCTCTGAAACCATGAACCAAGACAAACTTTTTCTCCATATAAGTTTATTATTTCAGGTATTTTTTTCACAGTGACAGAAAACTGACATAGATATTTTTTTCTTTTATTGTCTCCTTGTTTAAAACAGATTGAGATTTAAGTACCAATAGTGCATTTTTAATTTGCTTTGAATGTTCTGCATTATGAAAACTTCTGCCACCTTGCTGCATTTGTATTTATGATATACTTATGTTGCCATTGTGAAATATAGCATTCAGCATTAAGTCTATAAACTGCCTTTCTTCAGTGCTTTTAGATTTTAATCCTTTCCTGAAATGTCGACCTTTGTTTACATTGCTGGTACAAGATTTCTAACTTTTTACTTTTAATTGTTCTAAATTACAAGATTTTAGGTGTGTTTTTTATACAGTGTACAACATTGGTTTTGTCTTCATAACACAATCTGAAAACTTTTCCCTTCAATGGGAGAATTAATTTATTTGTATTGTTTGTATTTTTCAGTGGCAAGTTTATTTGGACTTTATATTAAATTCCTATCACTACTATAAACATTTGCTTCTAACCGATTGGTTTAAAACGACATTTTTAAAAATGCTATACGTTCTGGAAGTTGAAAATACAAAATCAATCTCAATAAGATAAAATCAAGGTGTTACCATTTTTAAAATTTTCTTGAAAGGAACCTAATTTTCTTACTACTTCACCACTTTGACTATTCAAGTGATTAAACATGTTTGCATTTTTGTTTTATTACTTATCTTTGTAATTATGTGGTCATATAATCTTCTTATCCTTGTTCTTAACATACCTCTAGCATCTCTTTTCTAAATTATCTCCTCCTTCTTTTCCAGCCCCCCATTTTTGCCAATAAAATTAGATTTATTTGTGTTTGCCTTTTGTTCTTTAAGTAGTTATATTGTGTTATTGCCTTGACAGGTTTTAATGTTAATTATTTTTCCATTGCAAATACTGTGCCGATTCTGCTTCCTAACTTCACTTCCTTTCTCCTTCCATTTTATTTTGATTGGTTTATTTCTACATTGTGACTTTAATTGCATATTTATTTTTTACTTATTGGAACACAGTCTCAGCATTCTGAATTGGTATTGTCTGTGGATCATTTTGCACTAACATCGCAGAATTTGGTTGTTGTGAAGGATATATTTAGGTTTTATCTAGAAAATATTTGCTGATCTTACAGTGTTTGTTTTGGACTATATGGCAGATTGGCCTTTTGGCCCAGATGTATAACTCTTTATGTATGTGTCTGTGTAACATTACATTCTTTCCTATTAAAGTATATTTATATTTTAAATATGTAAAATATATTGAAAGCGTCATTTATCAAATTTTGCAGTGTGAGCTAATTAGTCTTTTGTGGTCAGGTTTATATTATAAAACACCGGATTTTATCATCTGCTACAAAGAATACTATCCATATACTTAACCATAATTATAAGTAAATAATATTAATTACATGATATTTATGAAATACTGACTTTTAACAGTATCATATAGAAGTTAGCGATGAATTTCAAACTTTGATGCACATAAATCCATCTAGATAGATTATACCCTAATTCTGTATATTCTACTATAGAGAAGATACTTCAAACATCTGAAATCTAGATTTTTAAATACCAACAGCTCATTCTGCTTCAGATGACCCTAAATATAATTTTTAACAACACTGGGTTGAAATAACATAGTATTACATTTAAAATAATATACTATTATTCAAATTAATAAATAAAGCTTTGACTCTGGTGTATAAACAGATTAGACAATCATTTAAATATTTTATGATAGATCAGACTAAACAGTCACATAAATAGGTTAACTGGGCATGAGGAAAACAAGGTTTAGAGTCTATTTATCCATAAATAATATTTCTAGCTATAAAAGTGATATCTTTAAGTAATTTTCTGAGCATGAATGCCAGTAGTACAAAAACAAAACAGACAAAAATACCTGCAAAACAAAATGGAAACCACAGTCTCCTCTATGGAAATATCAGATTTGCTTTATCGATATTTACTCAGGGATTCATTGGGCTTTATTTTATAAGCTTGTACTCCTCGTTTACTCAAGCCAAACAGATTAAAAGAAACTAAACAGATGAAAATGAAAGAATGTTATCATAGAGAACCTCACTGTCTACAAAAAAGGTAAAAGCTTAGAGGCCAGGGCTGAAATAAAACTCATTAAAATGGACAGAAATAGTAAATAGAGGTGGGAGCCCAAGATGGTGTCTGAGTGAAACACCTCTCCTCAGGTGATCTGAACTCGAATCAAATCTGCCATAAAAGCAGCTCCTTGACAGAAGAAAAAAGCAACAAAAAGGCAAACAGAACAACAAAAATTGAACTACAACTAAAGAGACCCCAAAAAGCCAACCAGGGAGAGTAAAGGAGCCTGACCGCGCGGCAGCACCGCCAAGCTATGGAGCAATGGCGGCCGTTAAGCTGGCCGCCCAGCAGCATACCCAACTACCAGGCATGGAGTAAGAGACTCCAGAATACCACATCCTAACCAGGCGGCAGATCCCTCTACCTTCCACAGCTACTGGAACCCATGGTCTGACAAGTGTAAGCCCCTGTGGGATCACCCCAGCTCACCTCTCCCTCTAGAGCCGGAGCAGCGACCATTGCACCGCAGAGCTTGATTCAAAACTGCTGCAAATGCAGCTTCTTGATGGAAGGAAAGAAAAATCAAAGCAGAAAAAAAAAAAAAAAAAAAGTGAATAAGGAAACAAAAGCAGCTGAACAGAATCCAGGGAGAACAAAGAAGCTGGTGCATGCACGCCATGCGAGAGCATGGTAGGGCATGCGCTGTGAACTGGTGGCCGCCATTTTGACAGCCTTCATCTTGCCAGCTGCCAACTTGCCAGAAGCCATCTTGCCAGTCACCAAGAGCAGCATCAATTAGCACCAAGACCTCCAACAACCAGAATTGGAGTAAATGACTACGGAATTCCACACCCTAATCAGGCTATATATCCCTGCAGGATCAACAGTGATCAAGAAAACCCAGGACACACCAGATCACCCCTCCCACTGGAACGAGAGCAGCAGGGTTCTGTAAGTTAAATTGCACCCCCGGGGTGTGGGGGGTCCCTATACAAAGCGCAGACTCAGTCACCTACCCTTCAAGCGATTGGATAGAGCAGAAGTGCAGGAGGGACCCAGTGCACACAGGGCATAGAAAACTTCCAGGCACCTTGGATAATGCCCTGCCTATAGATTGCACTCCCGCCACCAGCAAAGCCAGAGAGAAAGAGATGCAGACAGACCCTGTGGAGAGCTCAGAGACACAAGCTTGCAGTGGGAGAGGCATCAGCAGAACCCCCTGCCTGCACTGACAGAGCAAAGAAGAATACCAGAGACACACTAAAAAATTTAAGCTCTATACTTACAAATTAGCAGTGTTTTTGTTTTTGTTTCTTGCTGTTGGTTTTTGGTTTGGGGTTTTTTTGTTTTGTTTTGTTTTGTTTTGTGTGTGTGTGTGTGTGTGTGTGTGTGTGTGTGTGTATTATGTTTTATTTGTTTTTACTCTGTTTTCATTTTGTATTGCTTTGGATTATTTATGTTTGTTTAGATGATAGGTTGCTTTGTTATTTTTTTCCTTAGCTTGTTGAATCTCCTCCTTATCCCTTTTACAAGCTTCCCTCCTTCTCTCCCATCTATATTCGTCTCCTCAACACTTTTTCTCTTCTCTTTTCTTTTTCCTTTTTTCCCTGTCTCTTATCAAGACCATCTCATACTACCACACTTAAACTCTACATTGACTACCAGAATCCCCCGACAAATCTACCATCTTTAATCTTTACTATATATCACCTCAACACACTCAACCTCTTATTTCACTGGACCACACCCTCTACTTTACCCTATTCTTGCACTCATCACTGTAACTTCTCACCCAAACTTTGCCACTGAACACAACCTGTCCCTGTATACACCAGGAGACATCTCTAAACCCCCACTGCAGAGATTGGATGAGAAAACTTGCAAAAGCAGCAAAGATATAAATTTAAGACCAGGGGAACCATGGGAAGGAAAAATAGCAAAGAAACAATGAGCCACCACAACCCCTCAATGACAGATCTCACCAACCCAGAATGGCAGAGATTACCAGAAGAAAAATTCAAATCTTTAATACTAGAAACAATACAGGATTTTTTAAAAGATTGTAGAGAGAGTTGGAAAGAAAAAAAGGAACAAATAAACAAAGAATCTGACATCCTGAACAGGAACCAAAGAGAAGCATTGAAGGAAGTGAAAGATGCAATAACTGAAGTGAAGACATCAGTACAAACTATAAACAGTAGATTAGACCTCATGGAAAATAGAATACCACTCTTAGAAGATGACCATTCCAAAAATGAACCCATAGTACCTAATTTAGAAAAAAAAATTCGACAGTTTGAATTGGACATCGATGAGATCTGAGCCAATTTTAAAAGAGCTAACCTAAGAATAATAGGCATAGAAGAGGGATTAGAAGTTGAAACTTATGGAATAAACAATCTTTTCAAATAAATAATATCAGAGAATTTTCTAAACATAGAAAGAGAAGTTGACACACAGGTACAGGAAACATATAGAACTCCCTTGAGACAAGACCAAAGAAGAGGTGGTTCACCATGCCACATAATAATCAAGTTGACTAATGTAGAGGCTAGGGAGAGAATTCTAAAGGCAACAAAAGTAAAAGGCAGTGACATTTAGAGGCAAACCAATTAGAATCACTCCAGACCTCCCAAATCAAGTCATGAAAGCCAGGAGGGGCTAGAGTAACATATTCCAAACATTGAAAGAAAATAACTTGCAGCCAATATTCTCCTATCCAGCAAGACTCTCAAAATTGATGGGGAAAGCTGGGCATGGTGACACATGCTTGTAATTCCAGCATTTGGGAGGCTGAGATAGGAGGATATGCATTGCACTATGATGGATCTCTTTACATTTTAAGGCAAAGCCAATCAAAACAAATACACTGATGCTTATCACATTTACTTTCTGAGCCTTCTCCAGCTTCAACTAATTTCCACAGTATCATGAATCATTTTGTTTCAATTTTATTTTATTTTTATTTTTTTGCGGTACTGGGGATTGAACTCAGGAGCATTCTACCTCCGAGCTACACCCCCAGCCCTATTTTGTATTCTTTATTTTGAAACCGAGTCTCACTAAGTTGCGGAGTGCCTCACCAGGTAGCTGAGGCTGGCCGCGAACCCACATCCTCCGGTCTCAGCATCCCAAATGCTGGGATTATTGTTTCAATTTTAGAAACTTGTAACTTTTAAAATAAAACTGCTCTCTCTCCAAAAGTCATTAAGCTTAAGAGGTAGGTGGGGGGAAGACTGACTTGTGTTGGGGTCTGGGACCTATTTTGACTAAGGAGTTAAAACTTACTAAAGGATCAGGTCATGGCATAGCTATGCTTTGACACTTGTTATTTAAGCATCTTATCATTATAAAATATTACCTTAAAATTATTTGAAAAGTGTCACCAGTGGAGAATGTATTTATTATCCTTCTTTGGTCATCAGACACATTTCACCAGTTATGGCTACACTAACTCATTCTCAAATTACCTGAAAAATATCTAATTTTCTCTTAGCACAATTATCATTGAGGATACATCAAAAACATGAAACTTTGACTACTACATTAAAATTCTTTATTTAAATACTTCAGTTTTGTCTTTATTAATTCTTATTTTACTCTTTAATTTAGATGATTTCTATCCTGCTTTCTGCAAATATTCTTTAAGGTACATGATTTAAAGGCATTTAAATACTCATTTTTTGTAGAAAATTATTTTATACATTTTATACAATAGAATTTTTTTTTAGATGAGGTCTCACTATGTTGCCAGGCTGGTCTCAAACACCTGGACTTATGGGGTCCTTCTGCCACAGTTTCCTATGTAACTGGGGTAACTAGTACACACATTGTCCAGCTCTGCTTGTTATTATTTAAATTGTGCAAATTTATGGGGGAAAGTGTGATCATTTGATACCAGTGTAATATAGAATTATTCGAATTGTATGCTTGGAATTCATCAGTCTTTGAGATACAATCTGATCATTGGGATTATTTTCCATTTAGGACAATTTATACTTCGTAAATATAAATTGATTTGGTTTAGTTATACATTTATTTGGTTATACTCTAGTTGTGCATTCATTTGTTCATTTATTTGCAACTAAATATGTTATTGGCATTTAAACTTGAAATTGATTAAAACGTTGATTTGTTTTCCTCATAGCTGAGGCTCCAAATACTATGTTACTTTTTTTTTCCTATCTAAATTTATAACATTATATGTTATCCCAGTGCATTTAGCCTCATTGATTTGACATTCTAGCCAAATTATTTTACTTTTAATTCTTCATTTTTTACAATGTATGTACTCTTTAATAATTTATTGCCCTGCAGTTTTAAAAATATGCATTTCCTATTGCATACTGCCATTGGTGAAATAAGGCATATAATAAGGTCAAAGGCAGATCTTAAAATTTAGCATATTTTAATGCAAGAGTTAAATTTTATTTTCCAATTTACACTCACTGAAAGACAGTGAGTGTTCTGTGTAAATTGGAAAATAAAATTTGGGATAATTCTGTGTAGAGAGGTAGGTGGAAAACAGAGGGATTCAAAGAATAATAAAGCACCAATTCAAGACTAAGTCACTTGGAGGAGGGAAGTTATCACTATGCGAGGAGGAAATACGCTTCAACTACACTTCAAGGTGAGTCAAATACTTACCTTAAAGGCATTTGGAACCTCTTTCTAGTTTCAAAAGGAACTGAAGTGGTAATATTTGCATTGTGAAAGGTTAAATATTTGAACGGAGTCTTTTAAGTGTGGATTGACTATCAGCAGACAGAATTGGAGGTACAGCATCATAAAGAGAATAGCAAGCAACAATGCAGGCCTGAGCAAGGCAGGGAACTTGCTTAGGTAACTGAGCTAATTGCACACCATGGGAAGTATTAGTTTACCCATTTATGACATTAATATTTCTTGGGTCATAGTCTCATCACATTTTAACTGAAATGTAATAAACTTTACACCAGTTGGTTATGAGAAGCAAACCTTTCATAAAGTGATTCAAGGAGAATATTCCATTGAGGAGCTGTCTGAAATTATTTAGATGAGGTATAGAGATAAGAAATAGATGAAACCATTTAAGTTTACTCTGAGAGAGTACTGAAATAGAAAAGGAATCATATTGGTGAAAAATAATACATTCCATGAATATTTGAGACATTGGATAGGAATTGCTAACTTGAATGTGTTACATTTTTCAGATTACTTTTTAAAATTCATGTTTCATATGACTTAAAGGGCAGAGTTCATATTTTTCAGTAATTAATGTGGTTTCTGTATACTTGTAATATAGAGAAAAAATAAGCAAATGCAATTGTGAACATATTTCTCCAAGTAGCCTTTAACATAAAATAATAAATTCTGTTAACTAACCTGTTTAACTGACATATAGGACAATCTATTTCCAATAAAATCCTTTAATTGAATTCTATTTTTATGAATTCATTAAAATGAACATTGAAGTTAATTCTAAATGTAAGCATATATGTTTAAGTATTATTTAAGCAATCATAATATAGATGAATGAAGTTATTTTTCAAAAAATATTCATACCAGTATGTATCTATTCTCTTGGCAAAGAGTCCACATGCACTGGAAAAAACACTCAAAAATTTTCCTAAAATATTTGAGAAAAATTTTTTTTCATAAAGTTACCTTTCTAAAGCCCATTGCTCTAATAATTACCAGAATATTTTTGGAACACTCCTCAGTTAATACACATATGTGTATATGCATGCACATACATACTTTGAAAAAGACAAATGTGATAAAATCTTAGTAACTTGTAAATTAGGTAAAGGCAATATCAATTTTTAATTGTGTTTGTGTGTGTGTGTGTGTGTGTGTGTGTGTGTGTGTGTATACACCAATGGGAATTGAGCCCAGGGGGTTCTACCACTGAGTTACAAACCCAGTTCCCACTTTTTTGGAAACAGTTTAAGTTACCAACTTCTGGCATTTAATCTGTGATGCCGTCTCAGCCTTCCAAATACTGGGATTATAGGTATGCACTACTGTGCCTGGCCAGGCTAAGCTTTTCTGTAGGTTTGATTTTATTTAAAATAAACTTAGATGAAAATAAACATAAACATAATTATGAACACATAAAGGGATGCTGTGATTCTGTAAAAATATGTATAATTCATAGAAATATTTCTGTTCAAATTTACCATTAGGAAACTATCACACTGAGAAGTCACATCTCTACCTCTGCTGTACTTCCTCTTTATTTTTAATACCAGGGCTTTGGGAGTTTTCTTAAATGAAAATAATATTTTCTGTCTTTTACCCTCACTAGAACTGTAGGTAAGCAAGGATTTCAACTCCAACATGAAGTTCAGCTTTAATAATGCTAACTTTAAACTTCAAAAATTACTGGAGTAATTCATCTAATAGTAAATGAACTGAGAAAGACAAGTTTTATAATGCCTCTTTTAAATGACTATTAGAAAGATCACTAGGTTTCAGAAAAGCAATAATTTCGCTACCATTAAAAGCAGTCAGAAATACATTTCCTGTGTAGAAAAGTTTTTATTTCTTTCAAAGTTATACTTTGTATGGCACTTTCATGGTTCTGCTTTGGTGATTATACTATTGACTGCCACAATTATTTTCCTGTAGTAATAAAAATAGTTAGTTGAGAAAATATCATACTAATAAAATTCTGATTTAAGTAAAACTAAATTATGCTAATATTGCACATTTCAATGTATTTAAAAACACATGAAACTTACAATGTGTGTTTAAACATGTATTTACATTAATTGGAATGTTTTTAATAAGAATTAATCATGATTAAAATCATGTTCTATAGAAATCTACTTTGGATGAAAATTTAGTAAGTAGTATAATCTGAATTACTTTTAGATTTTCAAGTATGTATGTAGACAGGAGAGAAATAGAGGGGAAATATTGTTATCAGTGGTTGCCAAGAGTGGCAGTGAGGATCATGACTGACTGCATGGAAATATTCTGAAGAGATAGAGATATTCTATATTTTGATGGAGGGTTGCCCCAAAACACATATTTTCTAAAAAAGCATTAACACTTAGAATGCATCTGTATGTAAATTATGTCTCAGTATTACTAGCTTTTAAAAGTATGATATATTCCCATCTTTATATTCAAGGCTAAAAAATTTAGTTGAACCTCAAAATCCTAAATGTATGAACATGTTTTTATAGGTTCCCATTAGGTATCTAGTCACATGCTAAGAGCAAGAGATGACCTAAGTAATTATAAAATTAGATTGATGTCTTCATGTGGCTTTAATCTGGTTTTGGACATAGTTTTTAATGAGAAGTCCACTGCTGAAAATTAGGCTCTTAGCATGTATTCAGCAGCAGAGGAATACTGTGTATATATATTGTGACTATCCTCAGGAATATTCTTTGAAATTTTGCACAGATTGTTAAGGAAGAGAGAAAAGAGACTGTATGTACTAAAGACTAAGTAGAACTGAAGTTATTGCAATTTCTCCCAGGATGGTGGAATAGAGGAAAATTGTTTAAGGAATCCCAAATAGATAAACTGAAACAAGCAAAGTCATCTTGGATAGTGATTCAGTCAGCCCTCTAACTGCTGAGATTTAACCCCTGACACACACAAAACAGAGGAAGAAAAGATTATTTGTTTATGGATCTGAAGATCTCTGTCTCGGTCTCTCTGTCCATATATACAGTCTATTTTATGCCAGTTTGGCAACAGGGATTATAGGACCTTAAGGCATGATGGTAGGAAGTAGAAAGAGCAAGGAAAGGAGGCCAGGGAGATTATATATATAGCCACAGCTCCAGGAACACACCTCCTGGGACACACTTCCAGCCATGCCCTGCCTACAGAGGCCATACTCCCAGGTACCCAATTACAAGCATGGCTATCTCAAGAGCATGAGGGCCAAGGGGAATTTTACTTTCAAACCATAACAAATAGTGTCTTGACAATATTCAAAATTTATTTTTGAGAGGATCTAGTGGATTAGAGATCTTAAATGTTTTTTCTCTGAGGAGAAACATTTATTTTTATGCAAAACTGCATCTTGGAAAAAACTGGCATATTGTTCAAGGGTCAAGAAAAAAAAAAAGAGAATGGAAGATACATGTACTTTAAAGTAATTTTCAATTTCCACAACCTACAGGCCTGAAATTTAATGGCCAAAGAGAAGTTTAAGAAAAATAGTTTTGACAGAACTTGGGAGGCCAATACAGAAGAGTTATCGTTTTGAGGCCAGCCTTAGCAACTTAGAGAGAACCTCAGAAACTTAGCAAAACCCTATTTCAAAATTAAACACAAACAAACAAACATAAAAAGGACTAGGGCTGGTAGAATGATCCTGGGTTCAACCCCCAGTACCACACACACACACACACACACACACACACACACACACACGCACACACACACACACACACGCGCACACACACACACACACACACACACACACACACATACACATAAATTGTCTTGGCCCAATGAGGTGGAAGTGGAAAAGAAATCTTTACATATGGCCAGTGCTACCAAAGAGGTATATATTCAATGAAACAATGGAGGTTGCAAATTAATGCAGCCACTATGGTGATCAGAGATTCCTCAGAATACTGGGAATGGATATACTGTATGATCCAGCTATACCACTCCTGGGTATCTTTCCAAAGGGACTGAAAGTAAAATATTATAGTAATACATGCATATCCATGTTTATAGCAGCGCAATTCATAATAGCCAATATATGGAACCAACCCAGATGTCCATCAATGGATAAATTGATCACAAAATTATGAGATATACACACAATGAAATTCTACTCAGAAAAGGAAAAAAAAAAAAAAAGAAGAAGAAAATTAAGTCATTTGCAGGAAAACAGATAGACCTGGAGAACATTATGTTAAGTGAGATTAGCCCGTCACAGAAAGTGAAAAGTCATATGTTTTCTCTCCTATGCAGAAGGTAGGGAATGGGATATAAGAGGGACTTTAGATAATGAAGAAGAAACTCCAGTGAAAAGAAGTGATTTTAGGGAGAGGGCAAGGGGAGAATTAGTGAAGGGAACACTCCCACTGACATTATGCATGCATATGAGAATACCAATGCCATCTCAATATCTTGTATGGAGAAATGGGGGAGTAGGGCAGGAGCTACGGGAAAGCTCACCAAGTGAGAGGTGCATGTATGTCACTATCACTGTGAACAACATTGTGATGTGAGACTATAATGCACCAAAAAAATTAAAATATATATATATAATTCCCTAAAAATAAAAGTGGTAGTTTTTTTATTTTTTAGAAAACTACATTAAATTGGAGGATGGTAAATGATAAAGAAGAGGAATAATTAGGGGGGAAGGAGAAATTTATGGAGAGAAGTGAGAGCGAAGGAAGTAGAAAACTCACAAAAGGAGACTTCCTTACATTAGTCTAGAATGACATCATAAAGACTTCAGGGTCCAGGGCACACTTAAGAAATCTTTGAGTTGAATTACAAATTTTACAGCTTAAAAGATAGAATGTCAGTTTGGATTTAAAGGAACTGTACTTGCTTTACAAGAAACAGATTTAGATGATACTGCTCAACATATTGAATGAACAATCCTATTAGATATTCAAACCATGAGAGCAAAACAATAATAAAAATATTTTAACATAAGAATAAATATACAAAGAAATATTTAAAATGTAATTTATGGATTTATTTTTCAAAACTAGCCCATGAGGAATTCATATATAGCTGGCCTTATTGACTTACCTCAATGATAATATAGGAGATATTGGGAGGTCTCAATAAAATGTTAGAGCAGGCTTATCACAGGAATTAATGTTCTGGCTGCTCTTGTAGAGAGCTCCAGGAAGCAGGGCTTTTCTGTAGACTCAATTTTCTCTGGAAGTCAAGAAGTCTTTAGCTATGTTGATAATTTTATTGATAAGGCAAGAGGAAAGGAGAGGTGAAGCAGCTGCCCCATGTCAGATAAGTGAGCAGTAGGTATTTGTGTTTTCTGTGGCTTGGACATTGCCGATAACTCACCTGTGTTCAAAAAGGCTGACAGAGTGGTCATGTTCTGCCACATGCACAGTGTGGCCTTGTCTGATGTTGGTGCTTTGTGTATGATCTGTTTAATAGGTAACCAGTACAGACTAGTTGTGAGTACCAGACTAGCTTCTAGTTTCCATTGACATTTGGTCTTTTTCTCAAGATCTTAAAACAAAAAAGAAGTAAGCATGAAATCAGTAAGCAACACAGACATCATATAAAATCAGAAAAATGGAAGGTATACATCTGTCTAGGCTATAAAATGGATATGTGACATAAGAAACACCACAAAAGCAGAGAAGAAAGAAGAATATAATGAAGGATTATAATGCATAATTGTTAAGAACCAAGATTTAAAAGCCAAAATGTTTTAGTCCACATCCAGATTCCAGATTCTAATAAGTGGCTACGTTCCTTAACTTCAGTATGATTTAATTTCCTTGATATCAAGTGGAATAATTTTATGATTATGTTGTAACGATTACATGAATAAATACATGGATAGTGCTTATCAAGTGCTCAAGACATAATCAGCAATATGTGAGTGATTATATTATTGATGCAAGACCAGAAATAAAAAAATATATAATTTTGTTTCTATAGAAGACAAATAAGTATAAAATAAAATAATTTTGCTACAAATAGTACACCAATAGGTCAGGAAGGGGCCAGGTGTGTGTGTGTGGTGTGAAGACTGGGCTCCTGGATTCAGTCACCAACACCTGTTATCAAGTTCTCAGTTTATCCTGAAGTTTTCAATTATCATTTTTTATGCTCATACAAAAAAACAATACTTGAGAATCATGACCTAAGTTAATATTCCAGTTTTGGAAGAGAACATATAAAAATATTCATAGCTAACCTACTTGGAAACAATCCCAGCATTCTTCAAAAAGAGAATGGAACTGAGTTTAATAGCACATGCCTGTAATCTCTGGACTTGGGAGGCTGAGGCAGCAGGATCACCGGTTAAATGCCAGCCTCAGCAACTTAGAGGGACCCTTACCAACTTGATAAGAACCTGTTTCAAAATAATAAATAAAAATAAGGTTTGGAGGTGTAGCTCAGAAGTAGAATGTCCCTGTGTTCAATCTCAGTACCCTATCTCACACACACACACACACACACACACACACACACACACACAAAGAGAGAGAGAGAGAGAGAGAGAGAGAGAGAGAGAGAGAGAGAGAGAGAAGAATGGACTGTTATTAGGTTGAGATTTGAAAATTATGATATACACACTTTTTGACTTGCTAAAACAGAAATTAGGTATGATTCAAACTGATAAGCTTTGTTATATTTCCACAATATTATACTATTTGGCTGTGAAAGTGAACTAACTGAAGTTGCAGTTATATAATAAAGATAATTTTAAAAGATATAAAGAAGGGCAAAGCAAGTTAGAGATCATGAACAATATAATATTGATTTATAAAGAATAAAACAATTTTAAATAGTATTTTATTTATAGTTAGTTACTTTTGTTATAAAGGTTTAAAATATTCACAAGAAGATTTGAATTGTGATTACATGTGCATGAGTAGGGTTAAAGTATAGTGTCCTATCTCAGCACCCACTTTTGTGGGCAACAGCAAGTAGATGATATGGACTTGGCTGACCAATACTAACCTTCTTCCTCTTTTCTAAACTCTGTGTCTATTTGTATTCTTTGCTAAATACTCATAAAGTGAAGGGAAGCAAAGGTTAGCAATGTGACAAGATTCTGGTTAGTATACTGTGTTGAAGTTTTCTGAAAAAGTTTTATTTTCCTAATAAAATGGATGCATTGCTACTTTGGCTTATTTTGCCCTATAGTTTGTATGAGAATTGATAAAATGAGCTGGAACAGCTGTATTGAAACTGAGAAATGGCTAGGATAATTGCATGGGCTTTAACCATAACATAATTAAATTGCTAAAATTATTCTAACAACTACCTATTTCCAGATATGTTCCTATTAATGTGTGTGTGTGTGTGTGTGTGTGTGTGTGTGTGTGTGTGTGTGTGCATGTGCCTGAATCAAGGCTACTTAGGGTCAGTGGTGCTAGAAGCTAAAAGTACTTCTAATTTATGCTTACTTAATTTCTTTAAGGCTCAGTTGTTCACCAATAAAATATGGTTGTAATGCATGGAACTTTGCAGGAGTTTCTGAAGATTAAATAAAGCAAAGCCCGTTACTGTCTTAGCTCAGTGTGTGGCATATTATAAGAACTCAACAAATACTATTTAACATAAGAAAACTAACTTTAAAATGTGTCTCTGAAGAAAAAGAGTACTTAATGAATGGATTCATATGTTTCTGATATTTAATGAATGAGAAATAACTGTCTATAGTGGAGCTGAGAGTAGGCAGAGAGATATAGGGAAGACTCAAAGTCAACATTTATTTTTATATTGTGTTTATACTCCCCTATGCATTATTTGAGACCAAAGAACATAGCTTACTTATCTTTTATCAGCAGTACTTGGAGCAAGAAAAGATTTCAAAAAATGTGTAAAAATTTTAAAAAGAGAGGATGGGTAAGTTTATTTCACTTGATAGTAATAGCATAATATTCAGCATATATCCTTAAATATACAAATTACAAGTACATTGAGTTAGGTGAATGTTAGAAGAATATTTTGTGCTCAGCAAAATTCTATGACTATGAATACCTATTTTCTTAATTATTTCACTTTTTAAATGTATGAACTGGGCAACTATTGGCTCTTCTACTGGAGTAACTAGCAATGATGAGAAAATTTCATAGTCTTTGTTTATATTATGAAATGACAGAAGCCTGTCTAGGTGGCACTCACCTGTAATCTAAGTTACTTGGGAAGCGGAGGCAGGAGAATTATAAATTTAAAGCCAGCATGGGAAACTTACTGAGTCTCTGCATAAAAATAAAATATAAAAAGTTCTGGATATGTAATTTAGAGGTAGAATGCTTCTGGGTTCAATCCCCAGTAAAATAAATACATAAATAAATAATACGAAAGAGTTTGCATTTTGTACCAGAATATCTAAAAATTATCTAATGTCTTGGAAAATACAAAGTAAATATCTAAATATCAGTATCTATTAATCTCTTATTCTGCCTTTTGAAATGGTCTTTGTTTAATTAATGAATTACAACTTGAGATTTTCCTGCTTCTCAGTACAATGTCAGTGCTCATATAGTCCTTCCCCTTTGTGAAGTAAAGAACCAAAGAGAAATTAAATTAGGTCAGTAACTATTCATACTCTTACTCTCAGAAAGTAGAAAGACACATTGTGAGGCATCACATGCACTACATAGACATATCACTTCAGAAAAGAGGTTATACATCACTTGAGGGAAATAAGAAGACTATAAGAAAGATTTTATATTTTATACTATAAGATAATTCTGAAAGAAATGCAGGAGTCCATATTCAAGTACATGCAGCCACAGTTCATCAAAATTATTGACCTTCTGAAAAACTAGAGTTGATATGATTTAAGTGTAGTCTTCCAAATTATAGCAAAGAAATATAGTTTAGATGTGATACACATGTTTAGAAGAATTTTTAATGATCATTGGCAATTGGTCTAGGAGGTAAGTATAGTACATGATTTTATAATTCTTTATGTCAAAAATACTGTGTGGATGGAACTTGTTAAGGTGGCACTGCATATCTATATTTTGAACACATTTTTTAAGCTTGTGGCCTATGTGATCTCAATTTAAAAGAAAGATAACTAGGTAAGATCAGTGAACGTGGTAGAAAATCTCTGAATGTTTAGATTATTATAATAACATTAAAAAATGATGAAAGTTGTCAGATTAAAAATTTTAAGCTCTGAAAATTAACCAGCAGCTTGCATCTACCAAAAAGCAATTAACCAAGAAAATTAGCTGAATCTCAGTAAAAAACATGCATTGTTTGCATTATAATATTTCCTAGTCCTACTCCTGTTTCTAAAATCTACTGTAGCCTTGAAAATTAAAAACCCATATTCCTGGTATTTATAAAAGACTAAAACCATTTTAAATAGGTAGGAAAATGAAGCTGGAGTTCTTTCAAAGTTTTATTCCCAAGAAAATATATCATTTAAACTGTCTGTTATTCCCTGACAGATCCCATTTGGAAAACTTTTTATTTGTTTGACCTGGTGATAAAAGTTTCTGGCAGAAAGAGAACCCTTTTGTCAATGTATTAACATCATAGCTTCCTGACCTAATGGATAGTTGGGACAAACAATAGACTCATCAAAAGTCATAAAAAGAAAAGCTGATGAGGAAAAGATAATGCCCATGGTGGCTCTGAAAAGCTCTGACCTAGTCTTCAGAATCTAGAGGTCAGACACATAAATATATCCTAAGTGTTTCACTTAAGACGTAAAAAAAGCAAAGCAAACTAAAATTAAGCACAGGGGAAAAAAAGATTTGAGTGCAAGTTAATAAAATTAATAATAGAAAACCAATAATGAGTCAAATTGAAACTTTGCTTTTTCAGAAAAATCAACCAAATTGCCAACTTTTGGAAATATTTAAATGACCAAAATCAGGAATAACCGAAGGGATATTATGCCTGTGTTACAGAAAAAAAAATATATAAGATAGTTATGTGCCAATAAATCAAAATACTTATATGAAGAAGACAGTTTCCTAGAATGACAATAGCTAAAAAAATTGACTCAAGGAGAGAATATAAATGTACTTGATAAAAAATTTTAAAATTTTTTACTCAAAAACCTTACCAGAGAGAAAAGTCTCAGATAAGACAGTTTTAAGCAAGAACTAACAACGTTTTACAAACCCTACTCAAAATAGAAGAGAGAGGGAATATTTCATAAGTTATTTTTTGAGGTCAGTATTTCTAAATCTGTCAATGTTATATAGCATATTAATAGCTAAAAACACACATACATTCTTGTATCAATAGACAAAAAAAAGCCTTTGACAAAATTTAATTTTTTTCTTGATGAAAATACTCAGCGAACTTATACTAAAAGTGAGCAAGGCAAGATGTCTTGGGGATGACAACAAAAGCACAGGCAACCGGAGTTTTAAAATTATATAAATGTGTAAGTTAGACATTATCAAAAGCATTGTTTTACAGTGACACAAATGATATGATCAAGAAAATAAAATGGAAGCCCATAAAAATGAGAGAAAATATTTATAAATCATATATCTAGAAAGAGTCTAATATCCAGAATATATAACATTCCTTACAATTCAACAATAATAGAGATATAACTAAATTTAACATATAGTCAAATGACTAAACAATATTCCCTCATATGCATATAAATGTCCAAAAACCATATAAAATATGCTCAATATTATTAAGCTTTCTGGAAACACAAATTAAAATTGCCATGAAGCCGGTGTGATGGTGAATGCTTGTAATCCCAGTACTTGGGAGGCTGAGACTGGAAGATCTGGGTTCGCGGCCAGCCTCAGCTACTTAGTGAGACTCTCTGCAACTTAGTGAGACCCTGTTTCAAAAATAAAGAATTAAAAAATAGAACTGGGAGTGTAGATTGGAGGTAGAATGTCCCTGGGTTCAATCCCCAGTACCCCCCCCCCAAAAAAAATTTTCCATGAGACATTAATTCACATCTACTAGGCTGGTATAATAGGATGGAGAGTTTGTGCTGATGGGTCTGAGGCTAAGTTTTGTGATGAGAAAATGTTCTGGAGTAGGATCATGGTGATAGTTACACACCCCTCTATAAAGGACACCAAAGCTGAACATTTTATAATGGTGAATTGTATAACATGTGACTGTATCTTAATTCTAAACTAAAAGAGGTTCTGATAATCACATCCTTGCCTTCTAATTCTAATGTTTTGTTTTGATAATGTGATAAGATATGCAAAGTCCAGAATGATGTTTTAATGTAATATTTCTAATTCTGAAGAGAAGCATGAAACAAGGGTAAAGATTCACTTCAAAGATTTATTAAAAATGAATCTTAATGAACAGAGAAGGAAAGAAGTAGACATGTAAGCAGAATGTACAATAAGAAGTCCTGAGGTATAGCAGAGAGGGGTCTCATCATTGTACATTGATAGTTTATTTGACTTAAGGAATAACAAAGCAGAAATATACTAGTAAAGCAAAATCATCCTGAGCCTCCTAAGGATGAAGCCTGCACAACATGATGCAGATATTCTTGGTCCATCCAACTTTTCTGAACACAAATCACCATCTCCCCTCCTCTCAGCAGCATCTCTACATACTCTCTGTCCAGTCATGACCTGTTGTTTTAAAACTGACCTTTATTTTATTGCTGTTGAGACATTGCAACATAGCTCCCATCTGTCTCAATCCTTGCTTCAACTACATCTGATTGAAGTCAGGAGAAATGAATGAATGCCTTAAAACTAATCCAGTTCCTTGCTGATTCTCTAGAATTTTGTCCAACCCCTTCCAAATTTTGTTACATTCCTAAAAGGGCAAGCCATATAAAAACACACAAGAGACCCCCAGTCTCATCAATAATACATTTAGTAAGTCAATATTCACTCAGGCATTATTCCTTCTTGGATAGTTAATTAGGTCCTAACACTTGACACTTGAGAATAGTAACCCAATTGAATTCAGTATCTGTATAATGATAACATGACATAATTGGTTCTGGCACAAATAGGTAAGTAAATTTTGTCTAAAGGAAATCCAGAGCTGAACTATCCAAAGAGTTTTTTTTTTTTTTTTTTATAGTCTTTACAAAGTCTCCCAGTATTACTCTAGTGGTAAGAATTGGCTGGGGATATTACTCCAAGAAGAAAGACCTCAATGCCAAAAGGAGCTTTCATATCTCCTGAGAAGAGCAGAAAAAAAAAATACAAGAAATTCAGCAGCCAAAGCAGAAAATCTTGATCTCCTAAAGTAAGAAAATATCTAATTAAATTTAATTTATAAAAAATGATGTTTTACTTTACCCAGCCATTACTGAGGCAAACAAGTATCGAGGTTCAAGACAGTCCTCGAAGCAAATATATAAACAAAAATTAAATATCTGTAATAATAACTTTAAAATAATAACTGACTGAACATTCCAGATTTTCTAACTAGTATAATTAGAAAAATAATTAATCAAAAGAGAGACAAACCCATATCAACACAATAATTAATTTTTCACCTGCTCACGAATTCTTTGGTGAAGAGAGGCTAAAGAATGGTGTGAGGACCTGGTGTACTTCCTTGAGAGGTATTTATATTAAATTAGGAATTACGTTTACATAGTGTGGGCAAAATTATTCTGTATTGAGTTATTAACTTTACTTCTTCATTAAATACTGTGTTAAATATATTCTAAGGTAGAAACTGTCTATGTCAAGAAAACATGGTTTTAGGCTTATATTACAAATGGAATTCCCTTAGTGGGAGAATTAAACTTCTCTCAACAGTTCCAGACAAATCCCAGGGATGGATTATCTGTTCAGTGTGTGGGTGCTTTCTCGCCATTGAGAAGGTAAGCAGGACAGGGAGGTGAAGACATGATGGAAAAATTATCTACTGATAATCAGAAAAGTATGTAGCCTTAAGCTAAAATTTAGAATGATGATGCATAATGAAAAGGAAAGAAGAATCTTAATTGATAATAAAAGAGAAGGAGAAGATTAATAGAATTATGTATTGCTATTGTGTCATAAACAAGGTATGAGCTGGGTGTGGTGGTGAACACTTGTAATCCTAGTACTTGGGAGGCTGAGACAGGAAGATCACAGGTACTCTGCCAGCCTCAGCAATTTGTGAAGCCCTTCAAAACTTAGTGAGATCCTGTTTCAAAATAGAGAAAAAAAAATTGGGCTGGGGGTTGATCTAAGAGGTAGAATGTTCTTAGCTTCAATCCCCAGTATCATAAAAACATAAAAAAATAAATAAATTAATTAATTAATTAAACAAGATATGTACTGGCAAAGAATATATATGAAGGAACATATAAAATTATTGTTCACTATTTAGATCTCTGAATTTGAGTCTTGGAAAATTTCATTTAATACACTCTAATTTATGAAATTTGATGACATGAAAAAAATTGAATAATACAACAGGAAGTTAAAAGCAGACTAGTAGCTGAAATAATGCAAAAGACTGAAACTTAGAAGCTTGAAATGGAAAATTATCTACTAAGATTAAATGACTTACAAATTGAAAAGGTTTAGGGAAGCAAGAATTTTGGGGTGAGTGAATATTATTTTCTATGTGTAGAAAATATGAAATGAGTAAAGACCATACTCTCTATCAAAACTATATTGATATACCTAGGTTAAAGAATGATATATGATGTAGTTATTGATTACTGACCAAGAACAGAAGGTTGCCCTACATACAGAGAAGATATATAGGGGTGGTGAAAAATACAAGCCCTTCACATTTGTGTGACAAATGTTCATGATTTAATTGAATTGCTGCTGCCAACATAGAGTTGTCAACTTTTCCATTATTTTTACTTTATTGCTCAATAATGATAAAAGAGGAACAGGGAGAGTAATTTCAAATGTTTTCAAGAATTCTTTTTTCATCTATGATGTCACTATGCAGCTATTATTGGTATAAATTAGTTCCTATAGTATTAGCACTTGGAATTTTCTCCATATATTCAACAGAATCCTAAATAGAATGCTCACATATAAATAATAATTTCATAGCCTATCGATTAAGATAAATATTAAAACAAAGACTGAAAATGACAACATGTTATTCATATTTATCCATAATTTGTAATTTTTGTGTGTGTGTGTGATACTGGGGATTGAACTGGGGCATTCTACCTCTGAGCTATACCCCCAGCCCTATTTTTTATTCTTTATTTTGAAACGGGGTCTCACTAAGTTACGGAGTGCCTCACTAGGCAGCTGATGCTGGCTGGGAACCCGGATCCTCCGGTCTCAGCCTCCCAAATGCTGTGAGTACAAGTGTGCGCCACCACGCCCGGCTAATTTGTAATCTTATTACTAACTAAATTGCAGTTCTTTTGATCATACATCTTAACCTACCACAGATAAGGATGTTTGTGTTTTCCTAAGGAAGTACTGTGATTTTTCTATTCTTGCATTCTTTTATCAAACATATTTCCTTGAGAAATATCAGACTAACATCCATTGCACTATAAAATAATTTAAAAACTGTTAATGTGAACGAATGTCTCACAAAATTCTATTTATTATTTGATTATTTTCCTCTTATTTTTTCTATTGGTTCAACACATTCACATGGCTCCAAAAACATAACAATGGAAAATTTGTGCAATAAAAAATATAAAATAAATACAAATACTTTTGTCCCTTTTATTTTGTACCTACCTCCTTTTCTATTCTTTTAGATATAACCACTTTTAATTGTTTTTATGACCTTCCAACTTAAATGTAAGTAAATATGAATGTATATTATTTTTCCACTTGTTATACTGAATAGTGTATATAAAGTAGTATTTCTAATATTTCTTTGTACATTGTACTCAGAAATATTTTCATATGTTAGTAGCAATTTATATTTTGGCACTGGGATTCATCTACAAAAAGGGCACATTAAAATATTAAATGTTAAACCAGCCATGGTGGCGCACACTTGTAATCCCAGTACTTGTGAGGCCGAGACAGGAAGATTGCAGGTTGCCAGTCTCAGCTACTTAGTTAGACCCGCTGCAACTTAGTGAGACCCTGTTTTAAAATAAAGAAAAAAATAAGGCTGAGGGTGAAGCTTGGAGGTAGAATGCCCCTATGCAGAATCCCCAGCACCCAAAAATAAATAAATAAATAAATAAATAAATAAATAAATAAATAAATACTAGCATAGTATTATGACACATGCCTGTAAATGTCTCTAATCCCAGTTCTTGGGAGGCTGAGATGGGAGGATCACAGGTTCAAGAGGTTCAAGATCAACCTCAACAACTTAGTGAAACTTTAAGCAACCTAGTGAGACCTTTTCAAAACAATAAATTAAAAGCATGTGGGTGTAGCTCAGAGGTAGAATGTCTCTGGGTTCAAACCCCAGTACAAAAAGAATATATACACATACACTAAATGTTAAATTTGATGATTTTGGACATTGTAAACTGCCATGTAACATTACACAAAAGAATGTATAAAACTTTTAATCATTCCATTTAACTCCCTTCTTGCCTGGGTAACCAGTTTGCAATTTTTATTGCAAAATTTAATGTTTTTGTTCATTAACTTCATATAAATGAAATCATCACATGCAATCTTCTGGGTCAGGCTTTTTCAATTAACATAAGTCAAACATGATATATATTGTTTGGTATGAGTAATTTCTCCTTATTGGTAAGTTGAGTAATATTCCATTGTATAGACAAATCACAATTTGTTTATTCTTTTTTTAATTGAAGGACATTTGTCTTGTTTCAATTTTGTATTTTAAATAGAAACACTTTAACAAACATCTTTTGAGAATATATGTAGGAGCATTCTACCTCTGAGGCACACACCCAGCCCTATGTTATTTTTATTTTGAAACTGTTGTCAAACTAGGTTGTAGAGGACCTCACTAAATTGCTGAGGCTGACTTGAATCTGTGATCCTTCCTTCTCTCTCAGCCTCCCAAGTACTAGGATTATAGCCCTGTTCCACCACTCGTGGCAACACTTACCCTTTTTATTTTTAATTTTGAAACAGGATCTCACTATATTGTAGAGGACCTCAATAAGTTGCTGAGGCTGGCTATGTACTCCTCCCAAGTACCAAGCTTATAGACTTGTCCCATGCATGCCTGACTGCTTGAACATATGTTTTTATTTATCTTAGGTAAATACTTAATATTAAAATGATTTGCTCATGGAATAAGTAAATATTCAAATTTACAACATTGTGTCAAGTAGTTTTCTAAAATAATTTTGTGATTTTAGTCTGTTAGCATTCTTCCATAGTTGGTTTTGTCAGTATTTATGGTTTTATCAACACCATGGGTATGATATCTCATTGTGT